>CM027409.1:83525270-83547358 GCA_015711505.1 Sylvilagus bachmani
GGGAGGGAGACAGGATCCGCAGAGGGCAGGGAGGAGGGCGGGAGGGAGACAGGATCTGCAGAGGCTGGCAGGGAGGAGGGCACACAAGACACAAAATGCAGAGTCCCTGGTGAGCAGGGGACGGCCCCTCAGTTCATTCTACCCCTGGTTCCTGGCTGGAGTTGGCCTCCCGTGCCGTGAGCAGCGTGTGGAGTGCAGAGCAGTGGGAATGCAGGGAAGGACGTACGGGGGCCTCGTGCTGCCCCGCAGGCCCTGGTCCCTGTTCCCAGAGGGAACTGGACGGTGTGGCGTCGTCCAGCCCAGACCCCATCAGGGAGCAGAGTCCTGTGGCTGGGCCTTGGCCGTCTGGGACCCCGAGCCTCTGCTGAACTGCCCCCAAACTTCTCCTGCACCAGCTGCCGGCCCCTCTGCTGCTGGACCATAGCACCCTGGGTCAGCCTGGAGCCATACGCTGGCCATGGCAGACACTCCGGCCGGGCCCAGGGAGGACTGCACAGACAACTGCCCCAGGGCCCGGCCGCCAGATGCCGGGTCTGTGTGAGCCATGAGCCCTACAGGACGAGGCCTGCGATCTGTGGCTGCAGTGCCTACGACAGTGACAAGAACAGGGCTCCTGGACCCCTTCCCCCGAGGCCCCCCCCACCCCGCCGACAGGGGGTGAAGACAGCATTGTGGAAACTGCTTTTGAAGATTCACGTTTTTAAAACATGTATTTATTTATTTGAAAGTCAGAACTACAGAAGAAGATGGAGAGAGAGAGAGAGGTCTTCCATCTGCAGGTTCACTCCCCAAGTGGCTGCAATGGCCAGGCCTGAGCCAGGAGCCAGGAGCCAGGAGCTTTTTCCCGGTCTCCCACATGGGGCCCAAGCCATCTTCTGCTGCTTTCCCAGGCCGTAGCAGAGAGCAGGACTGGAAGTGGAGCAGCCGGGACCCCAACCGGTGCTCATGTGGGCTGGCTTTACCTGCTGCACTGCAATGCCGGCCCCTTGAGAACCCACTTTAAGTGACTGCACCTCTGGTACTGACCAAGGGGACGGAAGGGAAACCAAACCAAACCCGCGGTCATTGCTGGCAGATTTGGCAGAAATCGGACCCGAACCCTCAGCCCAATATTGCTAATTCACAGCTTTCAGCTGTCACTCAATTTCACAGAATACAAATATGCTTACTGAATGTTTTGCAAAACTAGACAACTTAGATTTTATGCAATTTTTGGTAATAGACTAATAATATGTATAATTTAAAATAGAGTAAAAAAAGCCCACAGTTTCTATTCAGATCCATATGGGTTGAGGATACAGACATATTTTTTTAATTAGGGAGTAATTACATTTATTTATTTTATTTTTGTACTTTTTAGTTTTTTTTAAGGAATACAACTTCATACATTTCATATAGACAGAACGGAGAACATGGTGGTCCCCCCACCTCCCTCCCACCCATACTCCCCACTTTCTCCCCCTCCCTCTTCCTTTCCCAATCTTATTTTTTACAGGGATCAATTTTCAGTTCATTTTTATACTCATAAGATTAACCCTATGCCAAGTACAGAATTCACTGATAAGAAGAAAAAATGAAGTAAAGAACAAAAACAAACAAGAAAAACACTGCAAGTCTTAAACATAAGATAATATGTCTGGGTATAGAAACACGCGTGTGCTGACAATGACCGCAGGGTGGGCAGCCCCACGTGCTCCACGAGCTGGAGGCTGCTCGGCTAACAGTGGAGCTGACCCTGCGCACCGGGCAGGTCCTGGCACGTTCCGACCTTGTAGGTTCCAGCTTCATTTGTGCTTGTCCAGTTTTGCACATTCAACCTTCTCGCATCTTCGGACACAATGGAGACAGCAATGCCTTGAAGCCACTCAAGGCTAAGCACAGACAGGGGCGCGGCTCTGTGGCACAGGGCTGGAGCCCCTGCCCGGCTGCTCCACTTCTGGTCCAGCTCCTGCTAGTGCACCTGGCCAAGCAGGGGAAGACGGGCCAAGAGCTCGGGCTCCTGAGACCCGTCTGGGGTCCTACTCGGAGCTCCTGACTAGGGTTGTCTTGGCCATCTGGCGGGGGGCTTTCTGTAGGAAGGGGTCCTGCTGCTGGGGTCGTTCCTTCCTCTCTGCCCGCCCCTCTTCTTGTTTCTCTGCAGCCAGTTGGGTGGAACTGAAGAACGCACACGGGGCAGCAGGGGACGTGTCGTTTCTCCTCACTGTTTGGCTCTGGGTTCAGCTCTCATCCAAAGCAAACCCCTATAGGCAGCGTGACTGCAGCAGGCCGATGACGCAGCTGGATTGGTAAAGGTCACACGGGACCCCACACGCAGAGCGGGATGCTCCACACACGGAAAACCAACTCTGCTGCGGGGAGGGACGTGGGCACATCCCTGGTGCTTCCATTCCCTCTCTGTTGTGCTTGAAAGCGAACATGTCGGCCGGCGCCATGGCTCAACAGGCTAATCTTCCACCTTGCGGCGCCAGCATACTGGGTTCTAGTCCCGGTCGGGGTGCCGGATTCTGTCCCGGTTGCCCCTCTTCCAGGCCAGCTCTCTGCTGTGGTCCGGGAGGGCAGTGGAGGATGGCCCAAGTGCTTGGGCCCTGCACCCCATCGGAGACCAGGAGGAAGTACCAGGCACCTGCCTTTGGATCAGCGTGGTGCGCCAGCTGCGGCGGCCATTGGAGGGTGAACCAACTGCAAAGGAAGACCTTTCTCTCTGTCTCTCTCTCACTGTCCACTCTGCCTGTTAAAAAAAAAAAGAAAGAAAGAAAGCAAGCGAACATGTCTGACATGAGGACTGAAAAGCCGTACGAAGCGTCCTGAAGCGAATTGCAGCACGACATATGTGTCGGCCCCGTGTGAGGACGCGCTGCCTAACACACTAGGTGCCACCACCAACGAAGCCCAAAGCCCCGCTCCTGAAATGCGGCTAGATGCAATGCAACTCATTACAAATGTCACCAAAAAAAAGAACCTATTGGCGAAGGAGCTAGGTGCCGAAGTAGGCGGGTGAGTGGATAATCTGGCAAACCAGGCGGTCTACATTTCCAATCCCAGGGCCTCCTTTGAAATGCCCTGTCCGGCTACGTGGTCTGTGAGTGCGACCACCATACGGATTCAAATCCGTCCACCCCACGGCCCGGACGACCTTTTATCCCCCGCCCCGTTCTCCGTTTATTGCTGAGTTTAGTTCCTGCACGCTAACCTCCTGCCTCTTCTGCTCCCCTCCCCTCAGAACCCCCGCGGCACCCATGGTCAGTGCTGGCCCCGCACACCCCCTTAGGTCCTGGAAGGCAGCGGCCTCTCCCGCACACCCTGGTCGTCCTCCACAACCCCTAGCTCAGGGCTCAGCCCTCAGAAGAGGCTCCTTCGAGAATCAACGGTGTCCTGGAGAAATAGCCCCGCCGCCCATCAACGTGACGGCCGTCACCCACTGCTCGCCCCGCCGTTCTGGGTTTCCGGAGCGCTTGCGGCCAGTGAGCATCCAGCCAGGCGGTGAGACAAGCCGAAGCTCATCCTTCTGGCCCAGCTACCGCGGAGGCTTCAGAAATCAACTTCATCTGTGAATCTTCTCTGCCCCCAAGCTCCCTGAGCCAGGAAGACCTGAGCTCCCTGACACGTGGTGGTGTGCACACGGCCATTGGTCCCAGCTGTAGGCGTGGGACTTGCTGCAGCCGGGTGTTGCTGGGACCGTCACCGGCTCCATTTCTGGCAAGGTTGAGTGCAGGCGGACTTAGGTGTGGATGGGTTTGCAGCCATCTTGTCTTGGGACGCAAGGCCGGGATTGTTGATGTCAAGGAGTCGGAACCCCAGCGGCGTGTGGGGGGCATTGTGGGTCCACCTGGCAGCCCCTGGCGCAGTCCATTTTGCAAAGTCATCTTCTGCTTCCATTCCCGGGTTTCCCCTCAGGGTCAAATTGCCAGCCGTGGGGCCGTTTCTCGCGTTATCACATCCGATTTCTGTTTTCTCACTGTGCACTGAGTTGCTAATGCGTTGCAGTCCCCGACCCACAGCTCCTGGAAAGCCCCACTGTTCAGGCAGCCTCGCCAGTTCCAGCCCTGATTCCTCTTTGGAAGGGAGGGAGAGATCTCAGAGGTGCAGACCACTGCGTCTCCAGGCAGGATTCTGAGTGTCTGTGAGCACATCACCCATTCACGGCTCTGTCCCCGCAGTTCTGTTAAATACTTCTCCCTCCAGGACAGCCCCAAAGACGGTACCATCTTCCCGAGTGTCCTGCGCACCAATCACTCCCGCTTCTGTGCTGACCCAACCCTACCTCTCTACTACGTGGCTTTGGCCCGAATGGCAACGTTCTATAACATTCTGTGACCTGAGATAGGATGGGAAGGCTGTCCCAGAGATCGATCCCAGAATTACAACTTAGAAATATTGGTACCTACAATATTATTATGAATCTGCCAACTCCAACCCTAATGCCGATTTTTCTAAACTTCTGACATACTTAGCCTTGTCAGTCACACTTAGCAAAATGAGTCTGTGTCTCTCTGAAACCAACTTGCATCCCCCGACACAGAGGCTGAAGGCACCAACGCAGGAGAACAGGGAGGCCTGTGGAGTCTGCCCCAGTCCAGCCCCCGCCTCCACCCAGATCCAGCCTCCCCTGGGTGGTCCACACCACCAGGGCCATGTGGATGAGCTGAAAGTCACAAGTGAGTCCGTGCCCCACCCAAGTGCTATGGGAGCCAGCAGGGGGGGGACGCCCTGGGGAAAGAGGTCCCATCTTTTGGCAGTCCCAGGTAGGCGAGCCTGAAGCCAGGACCAGTGACTAAGACTCGCAGGACTCATCTAAATAATCAAGCGATCTTTAGATTTTACACTTCACCAAGTGACAGACATTGTCACATTTCAGAAAATTGAATTCAGCTTTATGAAACATATGTTTAAAAGCTGTACACTTTCAATAATTATGCTATAACACCCCTGTTTTTATGCAAAGCTAACTAGATATTGTCATATTAAACTAGCAAATCCAATTCATTTCTTATGAAACACATGTTTAAAAAAATAAAAGGAACACTTTAATTATTTCAGAAGTGTTCAGGCCAGCTCGCCAGCCGACTGCATATTGCATTTGTTTAAAACTCAATCATGCAAAATGAAGACTCGATTTGAAAAATTTTAATAAAGATAAGCAGCCTATCAGGCTATCATTTGAATGCTAATCGGCGCTCCCATTCAGGGGAGGAAGAGCAGTGTCAGCTTCGCTGGAGGCTCTTTACCCGCAATAAAAACATTTACATTCTAATGATTTTATTAAAGCGCCGAGCTGTCAGCAGCCCCAGATGATTCCCTGCAAACTCTATCAGTGATCAACTCATATTGCCTTTATCAAAACCACCCAGTGGCGAGCCCGCCCGGCCATGTGACGCGCTGAGGAGCTGGTGTTTAATCACTTCTTCTCCAGCATTGTTCTCTTCCAGAGCATAAATAGGAGCCCCAGTAACCCCCGCGCGCTGACAATGGGCCCGGGCTCCTGCCCTATTTATCTCCCTGGCATTCTCGGCCGCTCTCCCACACCTTTTATTTTGGTGTTGTTGTTGGCACTTAATTTTTCCCTTTGCCTGTTCACTGCCCCCTCGTCCCTCAACAGCCCTGAAGAGCAGGGCTCAGCAGAGAGGTGACCCTGGCGGTGGCAGGAGAGTGAGAGGGAGGGCCCTAGGGACCAGAGCGGGGCGACGGGCCTCTGTGGGGAGGGGGCTGCTCGCTTTGTCTCTGTCACGCAGCAGCAGTGATGCTGTGAGAGAGGAAGAGGAGGGTGAGGGACCGGCTCCGGCCAATGACCCGGCTCCTTTCTTGTCCTGTGCCGCTGGGTTTCCGCGGGCAGCTTCCGCGGGAGCAGCCTGCCTGCACGGCTGCTGTGGGTGACTGCCCGTTGCTGCGGGCCATTCCCGGGGTGCGCTAACTTTCCTTTCCACTTCGGGGTTTTAATCAGCGTCTTCCTAAACTTGAAGGTGCGTTTTCCTCCTGACACGTGTTCTAGAGAGCGCGAGTGGGCGGGCCAATCTCCTGCCCCACTGTGTGGCACCTGGCAGGCTCGCAGCGATGGTAACGGGAAAAACATGGTGGCATGGCGTCAATTTAATCTTGCCCAGCGGCTTCGATTGGTTAGCTAGCAGGTAGCCGTGGCGGGCTGTGGCAGCGGAAGCTCAGGACGGGCTTTCCACTGCGTTCACGGGGATCTTTGTTTCCACTCCCAATGAACTCCCTTCTATTTGCTCGCAGCTGAAAAATCCTGTAACGTTCTTGCTAGATCTGTGCAAAAATGGAGCTGCGAGGTGTGTGTGAAGTCGCCCAGGCCCCTTTGCTGAGAGGCATTTATGTCTGGACTCGGAGTGGCCCAAGCGCCCGGGGCGGACTGGCGTCTGGCTTCTCTCGATGTCCTGGGCCCACGAACTCTGCCCTGCGCTCAGATCTCCCCTGGGCCTGGCCACAGCAGCTCCGACATCCACGTGACAGGTGCCTGCCACTGAGACAGTGGCCTCTGAGCCAGCCAGCTGCCCACAGTGCTCCTCCAGGTCCCAGACGGCCCGGGGGGGGGGGGGGGGCACTGACACTGAGACAAGAGCCTGGGGCAGGAGGAAGCCCGCCCCACCCCCACCCTGGGTTTGTAGCAGGGCGAGGGCCGCTTCGAGCCAGGAGAGCCTGAGCCTGGGACGCATAGCAACCCGTTTCCTTCCGTTCCTTCCCGAGTGTCCACCAACCAGGCAATCTGGAGCCACGTGCAGCACAGTGAGGCAGAGAACCCACCTTTGCACCGTGGCCAAAGTGCCGGACAAACTCGGGGGCCACCGGGGAGCAGGGATTTTTCCAAAAAGCACTAGTCATGTCACTCAGTCTTAAGTCATTTCCAGTGGTTGTGCGGCTGCTTCTGCCCAGGATGTCACCCGACTTGAGGCAACAGGTGCTGGATAGGGAGGAGGGGGGACGAGCAGAGCTCCTGGGAGGGCACTGCCAGTGACACCAGTGCGAATGACGGTGACGTCTCATCCTCACCGAGGTGTCTGGAAGAAACACCTCCCCACAAGGCCACCGGAGAGAGAGGGGCAGGAGGGGTTTGGGCTCTGTGCGGTGTCCCGTGTGCTGAGACATTGCGGGGAAGTGGCAGTGCAGGCGGCAGCAGCCGGGGTCTGTGCCGAGCCCCCATGCAAGGCCAGGCCCCGGGAAGGAGACAGCCCTGTATCAGCACCCTCGGCTCCTTTGCCTCTGAAATTGGGAGGGAAAAGCCCAGCCACTCTGACCTGCAATCCAGCTAACTGGGAAGGGTGATGTGCAGGGTCTTTAGCAAGCCTGTAGAAGGTAAGGGGATCATTTTTGCCCCGACAAAGCCCCACCCACTGCTGCCTGTCCAGCTCCAGAGCCTCCCACTGCTGTCTGGCAGCTGACACCAGTGTGTTCCCAGGCGGGCTTCCTTTAGCCCAGCCCCCGGCCTCGGGAGGTACCTTCAGTCTCCACCAACCAGGAGAATAGGGGGATGCCTGGAGAGCCAGAATGGGTCCCGAATGGTGGCTCCCCCTTCATGCTAAGCTCTGCTTTCCAGTGAAGTCCATGGCTGAGCCAAGGGCACTGAGGTTAAAGGCACTGAAATCGGGCTCCTGCAAGGTGAGGGGCCCACATAAGACCTGCCGTCCGGCTGGTGGAGGCCACGGAGGGGGACAAGGTCTGCCACGAACTCACTCACAGGGAGCCTCCCTGAGTGGCTTTGTGTCTCTAGTTTTGAGACCCTGTGGTTCCAACTCCGGTCACATCTCAATGAACAGCACAGACCACTCCAGGGTTACACTCGGGGCTGAAATGTTACCTCTGAGCGAGTTTGGGAAGATTCCCCGGCTGGCCCAGTTTTCCTCTGGGTAAGATAAGACGTGTGATAAAGGTTTGTGCAGAACACGGGGGAACCCTGGCATGGCGGAACGTTGCATGTCCAGCCAAGGTGGAGGAGGAGCAGCTGTGCCAGGCACCCCATGGCCAGGAGGCCCAGAGCATGAGGGGCAGAGCCCCTGGCCATCCAGCTGCTACGCAGAGGTCCCCGGAAGTCACTCTGGACAAACTCCGCAAAAGCCTGCAAAACACGGGTGCCGTTGTTGGCCGCCCACTATTTTGGTGTCTTTTCTCAAATGTCACAGCTCCCTGTGTAGTTCAGCTTTGAGTCTGGCCTCTTATTACTTTAGAAAATAATGCTTTGCATATGTCAAGAGAAAAGATAAATATCTATACCTAGTCAATTTGTTATTTATATATTTCTCTCAAGGAGGCAAATATCAGATCACGCTGAAAACAGATTTGCAAACTTGCACTGAGGAAGTATTTGAATATTAGAGTGTTGTGCATTTATAGATCTTTGTTCAAAGGCTTCAGAATGGACAGGCAGAGCCTGAGCCCTCCCCGACTGCCTGGAGCTGGCGATGGGCAACACGGGCGGTGCAGCTCTGTCATCGAAGCCTCTGCTACAAGGGGCTCGGAAGACGCGTCCTGGGCTCCAGTGCGCACCAAAATACCAAGTTATTTTTCAAAGACGTTTATCTTGACATTTGAAAAAAAAGACAAAGTAGCATTGATTTTAGATGCATATCGGAGCAGACATCATCACAGTGCCATAGGATTCAGCAAGCACAGCAGGTTGAGGCTGGGTCTGGAGCCTCCTTTGTATGAATTTGTCTACGTGCATCTAACCATTATCATCTACATCCATCTGTCCTCGCCTATCCACCTGCCTGTCTATCTGCCAACCATCCAGGTATCACTCTGTCAATCATATATCCATCCGTATGTCTACCAAGTATCTGAGTATATGTATGTGTACATCTATTGACATCTATCACCTACCCGTCTATACATGATCAATCACCTATCACTGTGTCGATCATCTATGCACTAATCTAACTATCCATCTATTATCTATCATCTATCTATCTTCAATCTATTATCTATCTATCTATCTATCTATCTATCTATCTATCTATCCATTCTTCAGTGAACTGGTGCAACCATCTATTGCACCTGTCTATGTGCTAAACTCTAAATACAATTGCCAGGGTTGGCGCTATGGCATAGTAGGGTAAGCCTCTGCCTGCAGTGCCGGCATCCCATATGGGCGCCATTTCAAGTCTTGGATGCTCAAGTCTCTGCTTTGGCCTGGTAAAGCAGTAGAAGATGGCCCAAGCCCTTGGACCCCTGCACCCACACGAGAGACCTGGAAGAGTCTCCTGGATCCTGGCTTCAGGTAAGCCCAGCTCTGTTAGTTGCAGCCATTTGGGGAGTAGACCAGTGGAAGGAAGACCTCTCTGTCTGTAATCTAGGCTCTCAGATAAATACTTAAAATCTTAAAAAATATCAAAACACAATTGCCCTTGAGATGCGAGTAGCACACTCCACCAACACGGTACATTTGTTCCCTGCGCCAACCCAAGTAAGACTGAATTTATATCCATTCAGAACATCACAGTTCCAAGTGGACATGCATGGAGGGGAGCATGTTCTGCACAGATGGACTTGGGATGCGTGATGTGAGGACGCTTGTTAAAGCCCGGGTGCACCTGTTCTGAGGACGGCAGACACCACGGTGCCTGGCAGTGAGCACAGGCATCTCTCTGGGTTATGTCATCATGAGGTGGCAGGGGGCCTATGGACCGGGACTGCAGGAGGGGTCCTTTGGGATCAGGATGTACAAGGTCTCCCAGAGAGGGCTCTGCTGGGTGGGGCACTGGTGAGACCCTGAATGGACTCCCTCCCATGACACCATCCTAAGGACAGACTGCTAAGGACAAGGTTGCTTTGTGCCCATCCTTGGTCTAGGAAAACCTTCACAACAGACTCAGAGCCAGAGTGGCATCACCTGACACCTGGAGCAGGAGGGAACTGCCCAGACTTCACAGTTCCTCTTCCTTGACACCAGGGATTGCTGTCCCCACCCCTCCTGTGTCCCTCAGTGGACCCCTCCAGCCTGTCGCTACTTGTGCACACCGCAGGTCTGCATTCTCACCATCTCTTCGAACGTAGAGCTCCTGTTGGGGCTCCTCACAGGGGAGCGGGAGGGAGTACGGTCTCCTGGAGACCCTGTCTGGGGTGCCACACCTCTCAGCTTGGTTCTCGATGTTCAGAGCATTTACTCTCAGAAGTTCATAGTAAGGGCAACACATTGCCTTCAGCCTTTCAAATGAGCATCACCCAGGTCCACAGGACACTCGCTGCATTGTATTTCCAAGCAGCCACTATGGAGGTGTTCAGATGGGGGTGATCTGTATGGGGCTAGACTTCAGTGAGTGTGCGCCTGACCCTGGTCCACCCGCCTTGGCAGCAGCAACCCCAGGGGGCGCCGAGCTGGACGGAGCCTGTCAGACGCAGAAGCCCTCACTCCTGCCCCCTCCCCTGCTATTCAGATGAAGACATTGGCATGGAGGCACACATTTTTATAATGTGAAGTAAATGTCACAATGAAAAAAAAAACTTGTGCACATGAATAATAGAGGGGAAGCTTCAAACCAGCATAAATCATTATTTTGGCAGGTAATTTTTTATATCTTTCTGCGGTATCTTTTTTCTATTGATAAATTTATCAGTGTAAAATATAGGCTATTTTTATGAAATGAATACATATGAATTTAGAACAAGGTACATTGATGAGACCCGGGCACGGCGGAAACGGTCCCCAGAGTGAGAGATGCCACCCTGTCTTTCCATCTATGGGAGTTTATTACTTCTGCAAAAAAAAAAAAAAATACTTCAAGGCTTCTCAACTCCGAATATCATGAGCTGCTGGAAGTTTCATGTGGACAAAGAGGAAACAAAAAAGAAGCCAACCGCAGCTGTTCTGACGCAGAGACCCGGCCGGGCTAGAGAACCGGCCACGAAGATGAGCAACTTCCTCGGGACTGACGCAGAGCGGGAGGGTTGGGAGCACGCCGATGGGGCGTGGCCGGCTGCTCCCCTCCCAGTCCTCACCTCCCCTTGGTCTTTTTGCTTTGTTTCTATTAAATATTACATTAGCGTAGAAGATGTGGACAATTGAGGGGTGTGGTGCAATGTTTCAACACTTCCACGGCACGCGCCAATCATCCAGGCAACTCACCTTTCCCCCTCCTCCTCCGGGTGCGTGGAGGCTGCCAGCTCCCTCTGCCAGTTCTTTGTAGAGAATGGACAGGTGGCCCTGAGCTGATGTGGCCCCTCTGTGCTGGGGACGAGGGCACCTGTCGCCTGCATCCTACTACATGTTGGTGCCTCTTGAACACTTGGCAGGGAAGGAATTCTGAAACCTCTTGCCTTGAAAACTCTTCAATAGGGTCAGTCTGGTCATTTTTTCCTACACCGAGTGGCCAGCTGTTCGAGGCGTGTGTGTACGCACGTGGGCACGTGCAGGGCGGTGTGTGTGTGCATGTGAGCACCAATGAGCGTGCACACCCATGCATGTGAACGTATGGCGTGTGTGCACATACGGCGTGTGAGCATGGGAGCCCACCTGTGCATGTGTGTGTCTTGTGTAAATGAGTAAAGGCACCGTGTGCATGTGTTGTGCATGTATATGAGAGTGCTGACTTGCGTGCGCACATGTATGTAGCTGTGTGTCCACGCACAGATGGGTATGCTACGTACTTGTGTGCGTGTGTTCCTGCCCTGTCTCTACCTGAGCTGTGGCCTACAGAGAGCTCAGAGAAGTTTCTCAGAAAGCCAACCTGATCACGGTAAGCCCCGGCAGCACAGCTCCAGTGCCCCGTCGCTGCCCGAGTGAGGTGCCTGCCCCTTGTCACGGCCAGCAGAGCCCCTCCCATGCCCCTCACTCTTGGTCAGCTGCACTGCTGAACGCAGCTGGGGACAGCCAAGCCTCAGAGCCCCAGCCCCCGGCCCTTGGACTTCCCGGTGCTACCCGCTCTCCGCAGAGATCAAATATGCATCAAACAGCACAAACCTGCATCCAGAATCCCCAGCTCTGCCCACCACGGTCTCTCTGCCCACGCTTGTCCAGGCCCCTGCCCAGGCCCGTGCAGCTGCTGATCCGAGTGTGCTGTCTTCAGCCACACAAGGGCCACATGGCCCCCACACAAGCCCCGGCCCCCAGGGGAGTCATCAGTGTAATGCAGACCAGGATGGGTTATAGAGTGGGTGGCAATTATCCACGAACTGTCGCACAGGTGGCAACTGAAACATGATCATTGGGTGAATCAAGACACAATGAAGACATTTCAAATCCGGGAACCAAAACTGAAATCACAGCGTTTGTTTCTAAGCCCAGTTACAGAGAGGGAAGGGATGGATCAAGGCGTCACGTGCACTTGCTGGGCTGGGGCTGGAGGACCGGTCACTCGTCTCAGTGTGTGGCCCACTGGAAGCTGAACCATGTGACCGTGGCTCCGCCCCGCGGGTCAGAGCCCTCCATGGCCGCCTTCCCCGCACTCGTGTCCTTGGACAAGCACAGGCCTCCCAGCCTCAGAGGTGCCGCCTGTAAATGTTGGTGATGATGTCACCTACCTCCTGGGGCTGCCAAGAGCTGCGTGCCCTCAGAAGTGTGCTGGAATCCTGGGAGAGGGATGGGCGCGGAGGGAGCCCCAGCACAGGGTCCACCCTTGCAGGGTCTTTGGGACAGCGCCGACGGGAAGAGGCGAAAGCTCAACCTCTTGTAGGCTGCCCAGGAGCGAAGACGGAGCGGCTGCGTGCAGCACGCGGCAGGGATGGCCAGCGGGGCGGCACCCGCGCCCGGTGTCCCAGCAACGGCACTGCGGCTAGGCAGCTCCCATGGGTGCTTGTTTTCCTGTTTGACTTTCCCTCACCTGGCTCATTTGCAGCAAGAAAAGTGCGTGCCTGACCGACTGGAGACGCCAACCAGACGTATAGGAGCTGTTAAGTCCTCTCGGAGAGATTCTGCACTTGGGCCCCACACCGTCCCTGCGTCTATGGGAGCTTGGAGGGTGGAAAATGGATGCTTCCTCTGATGCGAGCCAGACGCAAACGCAGCCCCCAGGAACCGGCGCGGACACTTGCGGGGGCTGCGCTGGCCCAGGTCCCCAGGGCTTCGGTGATGAGCCGACACACGCAGACGTGGGATGCAAAGTGAGTGGGGGCGGGCCGCTCCGGGCAGGGAGAAAGGGCAAGCGTCCTCGCCTTCCCCAGTGACGTGCAGTGTGGGGGCCCGGCTCGGGCGCCCAGTCACAGATCGGGGCAGGCGGTGGAAAATGCCAAGCCCGGGCAGGCCGGTCCCGCGGCTCCCAGGCGCAACAGTGGACAGCTAATTCATTTAGCAGCCTGGAGAGCCGGGAACCACACATGACAGCTCAAAAGACCGAGAAATGCTCCGCAGTCCAGTGGGGAAACGCGAGGTCGCAGAGCCGGCAGCCTGGTCTCGCGCTGGGGGAAGGCTGATTTGCAATCATGAAAAGACAGGGAGAACAAATTAGCTAACGGAGAGGGGGGACGCCAGCCCCACCGAACGCGCTAAAAGATGCAAAACCTCCACCAACAGCTTCGCTTTGGCTCCCCGTGCGCACGGGCCGGGATCTCTCGACGGTTCCCACGGCGTCTGGAGAGCTCTGCGCATGGCCACAGAGTCACTGCTCAGGCACTTTTTCCGCCCTCAGGGACCCCTGCCAGGCACCCAGAGCCATCCCCATAACTGAAACTGCTGCGTCCATGGTGTGCCCCTCAAGGTCCCGGCACCAGCTCCTGGGAAGTTGGGAAAAGCTGGACAAGTTGAGACAGCGCCTGCGACGTCTGGTTCTCGCTTTCGTTCTCCACCAGCTTTAAGAGCTCATGGCTTCTGACTCATCGCCACTTAGTCCTTGGAAGATGTTTGCCAGGACAGCTACACACGTGACTCACGGCAGCCACACGCTGTGTTAAGTACGGCGTTATCAGCGCACCACGCATCCTGCTGGGCAGTGTGCTGCTCACCATAACCTCTGCCATCAGCTGCTCCAGCCTCCACCCTCTGACTACAGCATTGCATGCACTGGGCCACGCTCAGTTGCCCCTGCTTTGGGGCCCGTTGCCTTCCTCACTTCCTGCTGCCCCTCCCTTTGCAACCCGGATCCCGGGACGGTGTCCAGTTAGGGACATTCTGTAGCCCTTGTTCCCTGCGGTAACCATGCAGCCACACCCCCGTCCTGCAGGCACCTCCGAGGGTCCACGGCTCAGTGGGGACACTTGTCCAGCTGAGCGTCTCTCAGGAGAGCCGGGAGGCCTGCCTCCAGGGGGCTGCTGCCCTGGGAGTCCATCGCAATATGACCCTCTCCCTGCCATGGTCCCTAGGCCATTCCCATCAGCAGTGCAGGGTTGACACAGGACACTGAGCACCCTTCTCCCTTCAGCCCCTTGCTACAGCTGCTGCTCCTTATCCCTTGTACCCCGGGCCAACAAGGCCAGCCTTCCGAAGCTCCTCCCGTTTGTACTCTGCCTCCTTCCGGCCCCGGGTTCAGCCGTGCAACATCAGCAAAGCTGCTGTGCTGGAGATGGCGTGTCCACTCTCGGGGCTGTGGGCTTTCCCCAGAGCCTCCCCTCCACACGGGTTCCCTGGACACCCCAGACTCTCCCAGACTGGCTCTCCCCTCCCTCCCCCTCCCCAGACTGAATTTCCATACCGGGCCCAGGATCCCCAAGCTAACGCCATCTGCAGTCTCACAGGACAGCCATGAGCAGGGGCGACAATGGCACTGACGGCTTCACGGGCTGTCAGGAGAGGAGCCTCAGGTCTACGGCCGCCCTCTCTCAGGACGGAGCCTTTCCTTCCGTGTGCTTCCAAAGGTTCCTTGGTGCAAATCTGGCTTCACAGAGCGAGGCAGCCTTGCTTAAGCAGCTGGCCGTGGGGCCGGCATTGAGACAGCCGTGGTGGGTAAAGCCCCTTCTGTGTTGCTGACTTGGTGTCCTGGCTGCTCCGCTTCTGATCCAGCTTCTTGCTGATGCACCTAGGAAAGCAGCAGAAGGTGGCCACAGGAAATGGGGTGCAAGTGCGTGGCCCTGCACCCCTGTAAGAGAACGGGGAGAAGCTCCTGGCTCCTGGCTTCTGTCTGGCCCAGCCCCGGCCATTGTGGCCATTTGGGAGGCCAACCAGCAGGTCACGACACAGCGGTACAGTTTTACTGTCGTCTTCAGACAGCTCTTTCTTTGGGTACCTACGCTGGATAAGTAAGAAGTTTCTCTGAATTGCTGGCAGAACCAAGCACAGCCGAGTGTAAGCCATTGTGCACGTTATCAGCCCAGATGGAAAGTTCATTTCTCAACTCCTACTGGTTGGAGGGAGACACTGGGGCTCCAGGCTGTGCTAGGTGGTCCCCTGCAGAACTCACTGCACTGGGGACAGCCCGGGAGTGACCTGAAGCTGCCCTCGGTGCCCTGCGGCCTGCAGGGAAAGGCTTCTGTCCCCTGCCCCGTCCACCGTGCAGCATGCGGGCCATGCCTCTGCTGCCCCCAGCCTTTCTCTGTGTCCCTAACGCACATCGGGGACATGTTCCTGCCTTTTATTAAAAATGCTGAAGTTATTCTTGCAGTCTGGTCTTTTCCCTGAAACTGGGTGGTTTCACTGTGCTGTGTTTTCTGCACATTTTGCACAGCAGTGGCGGTTGTAGCAGACGCACTGTCCCCGTCCTCCGAGGACTCACGGAGACCCTCTGGCTGCACCGCCTGGCCAGAGTGTGAGTTCTCATTCCGTCCCGGCTCCCGGTCAAGGAGCCCATATAACAGAGGATGCACACTGCAGCACACTGGGCTCCGGGCATATGCCCTCAGTCTCGCGAAAGGAGAGCTATCATGAGCTCCAGGATGGGGCCAGTGCTGTGGCGTAGCGGGCAAAGCCACTACCTGCAGCGCCGACATCCCATATGGGCACCAGTTCGAGTCCCAGCTGCTCCACTTCCGATCCAGCTCTATGGTATGGCCTGGAAAAGCAGTGAAAGATGGCCCAAGTGCTTGGGCCCCTGCACCCATGTGGGAGACCTGGGAGAAGCTCTGGGCTCCTGGTTTCGGATTGGCACAGCTCTAGCTGTTGAGGCCAGTTGGGGAGTGAACCAGCAGATGGAAGACCTCTCTCCCTCTCTCTCTCTCTCCTCTCCATGTAATTCTGACTTTCAAATAAATAAATAAAATTGTAAAAAAGAAAAGAGCTCCAGGAACATGTCCTGGAGATGTTTTCTATTTTGAACTCTGTTTGAGACTGGAGCTTCGGTTATGATCAGATTCAATTTTACTTGAATTATTGGAACTAAAATTATGATTCATCTCCCCAGATGGCTAACCTGGGATGAGAAATAGCGCTGACTTGCAGCGTCTCTGTGGTCACGCTGGCCGTGGCGCCCTGAAGGAGACTCTCTGGGCAGTGACCACGCCCTCACCCCTCCTCCCCCGCTGTCTCCCCGGGCTCCGTCTGTCCTCTCAGCGGACCGTGCGTAAGTCTTGCTACGTTCCGCTGTCCACAACACCAAGAGCCTGCAGTAGGCCATGGGCGTTTGCGTCCACAGTTTAGACAACAGGGGCTGCCTGAGCAAGCGAGGAGAGGGCGTGTGCTCATGGGAAGGCGTCAGGAAAACCCTGGCCTGATGGCACAAGGTGACTAAACCACAGCTCTGCGAATTTTGAAGCAGAAATCCCAGAACCAGCCAGAGCCTGGCTTTTCGATCCCGGGTTGCCCTGCATCCTCAGGTGTTACTGCGAACACCTAACGGGCACGGTGCCGTCACCTGTGCAGCAGCTGGTTTATGGTGCTGATTTACAGCCACGCTCTTGAGCGCTGACGTGTTGAGATAGTGATCCGTGAATAATTCCTTGAGCCAGTAAAGTGGTGTTTTCCCGCCTGTTGAACTTGACCCCACCATCTGCAGGAAGCATGATAAATTTTTGAAAATTCCTCTGAGCTGGGCACTTCTGAACGAGTCACAGCAGGGTCCTGTCGGTGGCCGGGGTTCCAGGGCAGGTGCGGGGAGATTGCTCTCCCCGGCACAGTGCACAGCTCTGCCTCCCACCAGGGCCCGGGCTAATTTGGCTCAGTGGTTTCCCCACACAAGCACGGCTTGTCTCCAGACCTGTCCACGCGGGGCCCTGGGTGTCCGTGGGGTTTCCTGAGGCCTCCCCCACGCCCTGGGACATGCGTGAGTTCCTCCACCTGGAGCCGTGGGACCCAGGCTCTGCTCTCCTGACCACTCTGATTGATGGCTCATCTTTGGGGCGGCAGCCACAGGACACCCCTCTGCCTCCAGGCCAGTGCGCACGCCCTTGGTTTTTAAGAGGGAAGAGCAAGCGTTTGAAGCGGCACTTCAACCTGTCAAGACCCAAGCACGGATGGAGCCAGGTGCCAGGTCACTGCTGCTCCCATTGTGGACAGGACTATACTGGGAATGTGGCTTCCTTCTTTAGCTGTTGGTATAATTTGTCTGCCAGTGAGTGATCAGAACACAAAGAACTAAAATACCGAAGCAGCATCCTGCCCTTTGTGGCCTGGATTCCAGGGAGCTTGGCACTGGTCTCTGTAAGTGCACAGGGCCTTAAGGGAAAAAAGGAAGGGGAGATGGAAGAAGAGCAAAGACTAAGGAGAAGGAAGAGAGAGGACCAGAGACTGGGCAGAGGCGTTTGCATCTGGGCCTGGGAGCCGCCTCCTGGCACATGGGCAGCCCCCAGCTCCACCTCCATTGGCTCCCAATCAGATTTCGCATCAGCTCCCCTCCCCCACCCGACGCCACACAATGGCCTGGATAAAATGGAAGCAAATTCCTCCTATTCCTGACTGACAGCAATTTGAGTGGAATGAAGTTGTACCATGATATTGTTATATATACAAGGTGCAAATAACCTAGTTTGAATAATCACACCCGGTGTCCTTTTAAATGATTTTTCTGCCCATTTAAAGGAAAGCCTTTGATGTGATAATATTAATTCCCTCCGTGCTGGAAGGAAGAGGGAGAAAAGCTCAGAGAAGCGGAAATTAAATGAGTAATGCAATGTCAGTCAATCTTTTAAGCCAGGACCTTATTAACTGCTAATCATTTTGTCATTTTGTCGCTCAGAGTAATAAATTTGATCGGGAAGCACAGGAATGTCTAATGTTTACTTTTATTAGCCTTAAACAGAAACAGTTGTGGAGATATTACGTTATCAAGACACGCAGCAGTTAAGTGGTTTCTGCCTAGCAAGTCTCCATTTTTCTCCCTCACCAGTGTCTGATTTGCCATAATTTTGAGAAATCTGCCTGTCTTAAAATATTAAAAAAAAAAAAACCCTAGGCAGCCCTCGCCCAGAGTTCCATCCCTGGAGTTTTACCAGGATTACCCGGGTGTCTGATTGCAGCCAACTTGTGAGAGGCAGGGGCTGGCGCGATGGAGGGGGTTTACCCCCAAGGCGCACCCTCAGTGGATTCCGGAGCCATGCGCCCACACGTCTTGTTTTTGCCACCGCTCCGAAAACCATCGACTGGGAAGCCTGGAGCTCCTCGCTGGCCCCTTCCGCGTGGAAACCCACAATGGCAGCTGTCCGGAAGGGCTGTTAGATGATTTTATCGCATGGAACTTATCCAAGAAAGCATCAGATGCTATTTGCTCTGGACACGAGAGCGATCAGATCTGTGGTCTCGTGCACACCCTGCGCACACACATGCTGCTGACAAACACATGTAGGTCAGTCTCCCTGGCTGATCCCACCCTGCAGGAGAACTTGGATCTGCCTGACATTGTGAATTGAAGACGTCAGTGTGAATGCCACGTCTCCGTTGACATGGTTCGAATCTGCTCAATCCCAGCGAATCCAGGCCCCGTCCCAGTGCTCGTGCCGGCAGCCAGGCCGTCCCCTCTGGAGGGGGCCCAATGGAAGTGAGAGGCCACAGGGGACACGGAGAGGCCGCACCTGGCCCGGCACCGAGTCCTCAGAGGCGGGAAGAGCGGAGTGGAAACACAGTCTGCACTCACACTAACAGGCGCTTCCAAAGCCACTGGAAGGGGCAGGCGCTGTGGTGTAGCTGGTAAAGCCGCCACCTGCAGTGCATATGGGCGCCAGTTCAAGTCCCGGCTGCTCCACTCCTGATCCAGCTCTCTGCTGTGGCCTGGGAAAGCAGTGGAAGATGGCCCAAGTCCTTGGGCCCCCTGCTCCCATGTAGAGACCCGGATGGAGCTCCTGGCTCCTGGCTTCCGATCCGTGCAGCTCCAGCCAACTAGGGAGTGAACCAGCGGATGGAAGACCTCCCTCTCTCTCTCTCTGCCTCTCCTTCTCTCTCTGTGTAACTCTGACTTTATATCAATCTTTTGAAAAAAGAAAGCCACTGGAAGTGGTGAATTTCTGTTGCTTTTCCGGGCCAGCAGCACCTGCCTCCCAAGCCGGGCGCTGTTGCTGGAGCTGGCAGGTGGCGATGCCATCGCTGCACACACACAAACCACAAAGGGGCGACCTGGTTGCGACCTGTGGCTGCTCCGCTTCCTGGCTCCGGGCACAGGGTGCATGGACAGGCTGGGCTGGGGCGCTGGGCGGGAAGGAGACGGGGCAGGTGCCCTCACCGTCCTCTCTCCGTTGGCTCTGTCCTGGAACCAGCCCATGCATCTTCCCAGAAAGCCAGAGGACTCCCTCTGTCTTCACAGCGAGTTTCCCATCTCCAGGGTTCGATGAGACCTCTGTGGGAGCTGCCTGCTAGGGAAGGTCTAGTGACTTCCCCAGTGGACGGAAGAAGTCGGGGTTTGATATGTGAGTTGCAAAACCACTGCTGGTTTCTGAGAAGAAGGAGTGGGACACGCTTGGAGCATTTCTGTCTAGGGAGAGGTCACTCGGAGAGCAGGCGGGGTTCTTCCTTCTGCAGCCTCGTCGTGTCTTCAGGGAGGGGCGGTGATTTTTGCTCACAGTTTCAAATATCTTCAGAGGTCACGGCTCGTTGTGCACTCTCCGGGAAAGCACCGACCCCGTGACTGCTGGCGAACGCTGGGGAGCTGTGCGAAAAAGCACCAGAGAGAAAATCTCTCGGGCAGTGCTGGGACAGGTGGCTGGGCACCGGCTCACTCTTCACTGCCCCCGTGCCTTGTCCAGTCTCACTCGGCCTCAGCAGAGGCGGGGTCCTTCCCCAGGCGTGAGCACGGCCAAGCCCTCTGTGGAGTCCAGACCGGACGCTGGAAGCGTGCGTGGAAAACTGTTCATCACATACTCACGTCATAGGACGTTCATCTAGGCAGACAGAGCAGGTTCTGCAAGTTCTGATGTGCGATCCTGGTGACACCTAAACGTAATCACAGTGTGCATTTCAAAGCGTGCACATCGTTTCCATCGAGGGAGGGGTGGTTTTGCCCCCTCTCGGTCTTAGCTTTAAAGGATAAGCTTCCTTTGCGTTTTCTTGTATAAAAAACAGTCAGTGACTTGGGTTACAAATGTCATAAGGAATAGTCTCCTTGCAGAGATACAGGATCCACACAAAACCCAGTGATTTCTCCTTCCCTCTCCTGTAGCAGCCTTTGCCCCACACTGGTCCTGTGTCAGCTGTGTGCCCAAACCAGGGGGCCGGTTTGCTCAGGGTGACCAAGGCTTAGGCTCGGTTCAGAAAGGCTGGCTCATCCTTCGTGGGGCCGGTCCTGTGGGTCAGGCGTCCGTCTCACTCCGATAAAAGGCCCCAGTGAGACGCCTGGGAAGCACCCGGATCTGTCTGTGTGCTCGCAAGTGCTCTGCCCCACTGGCCTAGGCTGAATCATGAGTGACCCCAAGGGGTCCCCTGTGATGGGACACCCTGGGGAAGCATCCTGGGTCACCGGGCTTTGTGTGCCCACAACCCACACGGGGTGGAAACAGAGAACTCAGGACATAACTGCCCCAGAGGGTGATTTCCACCCGAGCTCTTGCATGCAAGGAGTCATCGCAGGACGATTAGAAATCGATTCAGCCCTGCTGTCCTCGACTGATGGTTTATTAGTGAGCTGAACGACTACGGGACAGAAAGGCTTGCAAGTAAGCAAGCATTAGGAGAGAAGAGTAGGGAATAGAATAGAATAGAATAGAATAGAATAGAATAGAATAGAACAGAACAGAATAGAACAGAACAGCATAGCGTAGCATAGCGTAGCATGGCTAGGCTAGCAGAGAGTAGGGCAGGGTGTAGTAGAACAGAATACGATAGAAGAGAACATGATAGAATCAAATAGAATAGAATAGAATAGAATAGAATAGAATAGAATAGAATAGAACAGAATACGATAGAAGAGAACATGATAGAATCAAATAGAATAGAACAGCACAGAGTAGGATGGGTAGACTACAATAGAAAATGACAGGCTGAGATAGTGGACTGGAATGGGATGGACTGGAATGGACTAGGAGTAGGAGTAGGGTACAGAGAGCAGAGCAGAGCAGAATACAGTGGAACAGACCAGAGTGGAAAGTGACGGACGCCACAGCAGAGAGGAGGGGTTAAGGACAAGGCGGCAGCAGACAGGAACACATGCCCCTGCACAGCTGCACTCCTTCCCCTGCCCCGTCCCCTCGCCATGGCCCCATCGCTATGGAGTTTTCCAGAAGAAACCATCCCTGGGAAGCAGTTGTTCATCCTAGTGTAGCAAACCTGGCTGACAGACGAGAAGAGAGAAATAGAGGGACCTGAGCATCCAGCGTCGACCCCAAGCACGGAGCTCACCTGACCCAGCTCCCGTCGTCCCCGCTGTTGCCACACCTGCCCCGGAAGCTCTGAGGGGTCTCAGCTGGAAGAAATGTGTCAAGGGTCAGGCAGTGGAGCCCAGAGAGCCAAAGGCTGCTCCCCCTTGGCGGAGCCTTGGGGCACCATCTGCTTTCAAGCAGACAAAGCCAGAGTTCTTAACAAACGTTCAAAAATGAAGTGTGCTGACTGTTGTACAATGTAATACTTTATCCATTTTAGTATTTTTTTATTCTAGTACCAGTGGTTGAACTCTGTAATTAACACACAATTATTCTTAGGTGTTTAAATTTAGATGAAAAGTGATCCCTGTTAAATATAAGAGTGGCAAAAAAGAGAGGGAGGAGATGTACAATTTGGGACATGCTCAATTGGACTTGCCCAAAATGATGGAGTTAGAATCGTGCCAGGGGATTCCAATACAATCCCATCAAGGTGGCATGTACCAATGCCATCTCACTAGTCCAAGTGATCGATTTCAGTTCACAATTGATCACACTGATAGATCTAA
>CM027409.1:83547458-83585037 GCA_015711505.1 Sylvilagus bachmani
AAAGATCTCTGCAAGTGAGATCCCAGTGGAAAGAATGGGGCCATCAGAGAAGGAGGTACCTTTCTCTGAAGGGAAGAGAGAACTTCCACTTTGACTATGACCCTGTCGGAATAAGATCGAAGTCGGCGAACCCTAAAGGCTTCCATAGCCTCGGCAACTCATGACTAGAGCCTAGGGAGATCAGTGACCCCATAAACAAGAGTGTCAAATTGTTAAATCAACATCAGGAGTCACTGTGTACTTACCTCTCATGTGGTATCTGTCTTTAATGTGTTGTCCAATGTGAAGTAATGCTGTAACTAATACTGAAACAGTGTTTTTACACTTTGTGTTTCTGTGTGGGTGCAAACTGATGAAATCTTTACTTAATATATACTGAATTGATCTTCTATATATAAAGATAATTGAAAATGAAAAAAACTTGGTGTTAAATTGGAAATTGCATAGATAATTAATCAATTCTTTAAAAAAAAATCATGTAGGATCTCTGTCGTTAATGTGCTGTACATTGTGAATTAATACTATAACTAATACTCCAACAGTATTTTCACTTTGTGTCTCTACGTGAGGGGAAACTGTTGAAATCTTTACGTAATATGTACTAAACTGATCTTCTGTATATAAAGAGAATTGAAAAGGAATCTTGATGTGAATGGAAGGGGAGAGGGAACCGGAAGGGGAGGGTTGCGGGTGGGAGGGAAGTTATGGGGGGGGGAAGCCATTGTAATCCATAAGCTGTACTTTGGAAATTTATATTCACTAAATAAAAGCTTTAAAAAAAAAAGAAAAGAAACATGAGACACAGAACCCGCACCACAGCAGAACACAGGGCCCACACTCCCTGGCTGCACCACTGCCTGTGGGTAAGTCAGAGTGGGCTGTGTTCCACCCAGCTGTCCTGGAGAGGGGTTTGGCTAATAGGGTCCATGCCGGGTCCAGTTTGCATGGGCGCCAGGTTCCTAAGGCACCTTCCAAGGCAGCCTGAGCGTGGACGCCGCTCACTGACTCCTGCACGGTGTCGTCAAGCCAGCGCTGGGTCTGTTGGCGACTTCTGCTACATTCAGGTGCACTGACAGGTGACTGCTGAGGGCACTGGGCAGGATCCGGGCCCCACTGCGTCCTGCTGCCCCACTATGCGCCCTCCCCACCACGTCCCTGCTGCCCCACTACGCACCCTCCCCACTACGTGCCCTCCACACTGCACGCCTGCTGCCTCACTACGCGCCCTCCCCACTGCACCCTCCCCACCACATCCCTGCTGCCTCACTACACGCCCTCCCCACTACGTGCCCTCCCCACTGCACCTCTGCTGCCTCACTACACGCCCTCCCCACCACGTCCCTGCTGCCTCACTACACGCCCTCCCCACCACGTCCCTGCTGCCTCACTATGCGCCCTCCCCACTGCGCCCTCCCCACTGCACCTCTGCTGCCTCACTACACGCCCTCCCCACTGCACCTCTGCTGCCTCACTACACGCCCTCCCCACTACACGCCTGCTGCCTCACTACACGCCCTCCTCACTACACGCCTGCTGCCTCACTACACGCCCTCCTCACTACACGCCCTCCCACCACGTCCCTGCCGCCTCACTACATGCCCTCCCACCACATCCCTGCTGCCCTACTACGCACCTCCCCGCTGCATCCCTGCTGCCTCACTGTGCGCCCCCTCTTCACACAGAACTTCAGCATCACTTTTGGGACTCGAGTGGTCTGAAATAAATTACCATCCAATTAACCCACTCCAAGTTACAGCAGGTGTTTAATAACAGAAATCACAAGAAAAATATCACCCAATGGAAACCCAAGTTACACGCACACCTTAATTACCACGAGTTGTAAAATGCATAAGGGAGATGTATATTTTTGTATATTTTTCTATGACAGCTATTATTCATTTTTGAATTATCTGCACACCAGTACCAGCCATTTGCATTTAAATGATGTTTCTTAGGAAGAGCTCCACATGCTGCGGGTGTGTTTATTTGCACACACAGGCACACACACAGATTACGGCTATTAATTCTGTCCTAATGAAAGAGTAAACACATTTCCTCTGTGGAACATGTAGATAGGAATTGCTGCCTTCACTCACACTTTGGAAGGGGTAACGGCGAGTTCCTGGGCTGTGGGCGGTGGAGCGGCTGCCCCGTCCCCTGCAGAGCTGTCCGGGGCCTGGATGGGCTCCTGGGCCCCTGGAGACGGCTCCCGCCAGCTGCCACGGCTGAGCTTCCAGGAGGAGCAGGGACCCCGTCTGACGCTAGTCCTCTTCCTGCCTCTGAGCGAAGCCCTCAGCTGCCTGGTGGGCGGGCCCAATGGGCAGGTGTTTCTTCAGCTCCATTTATCTGCAGGTGTTGTGGATCCTCCGTGTAGGAGCCACAGAGGGGCTGAACTGTTGGAAGCTGCCTCTTCCGGCTGAGACTCTGACCGTGGGACGTCCATCCAGGAGGGAGGCTTGGGTGTTGCTGGACAGCAGTCACCCCTTTTTAAAGCTGTCTCACCCCAAGCACCACCTGCTCCTTGCCACCCCTCCCTCTGGGGTGGACCAGGCTGTGACTTTGCTAAGAAAGGTGACAGTGGCGTCCCTGAGGGCTGGGGGCACCTCCGGATCTGTCACTGCTCCGTGGTGAGGATGTCCACGCTGTGTCTGGGCCCCTCGCCGTGTTTCCATATGGGAAACTGTGCTGTAATCAGGAGACTCGAGTGGCCTGAGCTCCGGTCAGCGTGTTCAGATACTGAGTCTTTCCCACTGCTGACGCGTTATAGCTACGACGGTTTGGGAGCCGCGTGCCGTCCCCAGCGCCACGCAGAAGTCCGTTCAGCCGAGTGGCCTGAGTGCTGCGTGTTCGTTTCTGCGTTTTGATAGTTTTCCGCGGGTCCCTCATCCTCACCCGCGCGGTGCAGACGGGCGTCCTGCACGAGCTCCTCTAAGTCCCGGTGCCCAGGAGCAGAGGCCGACGGAGCTCACGGGGTCTCTGATGTACCCATCTCAAGGCCCAGGAAAAGAAGTCTCCATCAGCAGTGCCGCACAGATCATCCACAGAGATGCACAAACAGCAGCCGACAAGTGTCCACCGTGGGCTTCTCGTCTGCAGCGTTAACCCAGAGCCTAGTGAGAGAGACACAGGAAGACAGGAAGAATCCCCGGAAGCTCGTCTGTTTTGCTAAGATAACACGAGGAGCTTTGCTGACGGATCTTAGAATCGGCTATGCTTCTCACCTCCAGTTATTTCCATTAAGGTCTCAAGGGAGAAGACAAGGTAAAACATGCCTTAAACGCAGCCTCATGTCCCCACGCCATCCTCACCAGCGGGCGTGGCTTGGATCTCCCACTCGTGCTGTGTTCACGCCAGAGCCCACTTGGGCACCAGAGAAC
This sequence comes from Sylvilagus bachmani, assembly GCA_015711505.1. Lineage (NCBI taxonomy): Eukaryota > Metazoa > Chordata > Mammalia > Lagomorpha > Leporidae > Sylvilagus > Sylvilagus bachmani. The sequence goes on from CM027409.1 coordinate 83,550,836, forward strand.
AGCGGGTGATGAGGCATCCGCTGCGCACGTTTATCACCAGCTCAGGGAAGCTGCAGAGCCCGAGTTTCTCTCTTTATCCCTCCTGTGGTCAGTGGGAGCTAACCAGCAGTCAGGGCTGTGCGCTCAGAATTTATCACAAACTGTTTCAAAAGTCGTTTCTGAGTCCTTGTGTGTGTGAAGGGTTTCCTACTCCTTTGCCTGAAAACCCGTGGGACTTTGCAGGTCTCAGCTCAGACCTGGATCCCAGCTCTCCGGCTTGAGCAGTTTGAGGTTCCAGGGTGGCTGGTATGAGGGTGCCTGTGACTCCATCAGCGCCCCGGTGTGGGAATCAGACAGAAGGCAGGGGACCCACCAGCCGCTAGGCTGAGTTCTCCGGAGCAGCCTGAGGAAGAGGCTCTCTGCCACACCCTCAGGTCCCTGGGCAGAAGCATGAATGTCCCCACAGCACCGTCCCTTCTGGGCAGGGTTTGGAGGTGCTCCCACGGGCAGCATGAATGTCCCCACAGCACCGTCCCTTCTGGGCAGGGGTTGGAGGTGCTCCCACGGGGCAGCAGAGGTGCTGCAGTGGGTGGGCTGAGTGCCGCTGACCTCACAGATGGATGCGTCCACACTACCCACTCCAGGTAGTGGCACCTGCGGTAGCTCTCGTATGAGCAACAATGGCTTGTGATGCTTCCTGGGGACATCAGAGCTGTTTGGCTCATTCAGAAAACTGTGATCACCCCGTGGTAGGAAGAACAGGGTCATCTTCCCTCTGCTGCACACCCAGCTTTGTATCTGGCTGCGTTGACAGAATAGAGAGTGTAAAGCACTGTTAGAAAGTCTCATGGACGTCACAGTCGTATGCAGGAGGGAGGGGGACGAGCAGCCGTCCACCAAAACCGCAGCGGGTGGAAGGTGGGGAAGATAACTCCCAGTCTATGGGGTTTCTGGTGGGGGCCATCTGAAGACCCCTTCCTCCGCCCCACACGAGGACGGAGCTCCTGCGCCAGGGCCTCCAGCACAGTCGCTGTGCGTCTCCCTCCATCCGCCCGCACACCGCGTGGTGCACGTCTCCATCCATCTGCCCACACACCGCGTGGCACACTGGAAGCACAGTGTGTGTGAGCAGCTGCTTCTGTAGCTAAGAGCCCGTCCCGTCCTCCTCACCCATCCTTCCATCAGCTCTCCTGCTGCGAAGGCACATTTGGGCGAGAGGCCGCCCCGACAGCACGGCTCTGCACTGCGCGGGCACTCGAGATGTCTGAGGCTCTCAAACTGCCTGGCGACTCGCGTATTTCATTTGGGAGAATGCGTTGGGGTCGTGAGGTCCTGGGGCACCCCATCCTCTGCTTCCCATCCAGCTGCCTGCTGTTGCATCCTGGGAGGAAGCAGATGGTGGCTCAAGTGCTCGGCCCCTGGCACCCACGTGGGATGCACATGGGGTCCCTGAGCTCCTGGCTCCAACCTGGGGCAGCCCGGCTGTTGTGGGAGTTTGAGATGTGAACCGGAGGATGGAAGAAACTCTGTCCTCTCCTCTCTCTCTCTCTCTCTCTCTCTCTCTAGCTCTGCCTTTCAAGCAGATAAATATAAAGACATTTAAAACTCACTGTTTTATTAAAGAGATTTTGTCTCATGTCAAAAAAGAAGTAAATTCAATTAAGTTACGGAGCTGGAGCTGGAAGCTAAGTCACCTGAGCAGGGTGAGCACCGTCACAGAGTCCTCTGTCGAGAACACACTTGTGAACCAGCTGAGCGTGTCGGGGACTGCGGTGACTCCATCTGAAAAGCTGTGTGGCCACCATGAATTCATAGCAGGAAAAAGCCTGTGGGGGAAATCGGGTACAGTGATGACAACAGCGACATTCTTTTTTTTTTTTTTAATTTATTTGACAGGTAGAGTTATAGACAGTGAGAGAGAGAGACAGAGAGAAAGGTCTTCCATCTGTTGGTTCACGCCCAAAATGGCCGCTATGGCCGGCGCTGTGCCGATCCGATGGCAGGAGCCAGGTGCTTCTCCTGGTCTCCCATGGGGTGCAGGGCCCAAGCACTTGGGCCATCCTCCACTGCACTCCTGGTCCACAGCAGAGAGCTGGCCTGGAAGAGGGGCAACCGGGACAGAATCCGGCGCCCATGTGGGAAGCTGGCGCCGCAGGTGGAGGATTAACCAAGTGAGCCGCAGCGCTGGCCCCAACAGGCAATATTCTTAATGTACGGGCGCTGTGAGTGTGTGAGCCTTGCTGATGCCTGCAGCCTGGATGGGAAAATACGCTTCATATAAACTTTATAGATTAGAAAGTAAAAGTCTGATTAATAACCTTGAATGTCCAATGTCTCACAGTGAAATACATCACAATAAATTGTCTTTCAGCACATCGGTCATTAACTGTAAACGCTGTAATGCTCAGTGCTGGAAGGGTTTGCAGATGCACTTTTAGAGATTACAGGTGCGAGAGAGAACTGTGCAGCCCCTCAGTGCATCCGGAAGTGTGTACCTGGTCATGTTCTTTCATTCCGCTACAGCATAGACTCAGCGCGAACAACCAAGTCAGGAGTTCATTCGTTTTCTCAGGCTGTTTCAAAAGGTTTGTGGGAACATGGAATTAAAAGGATAAGTCTATCGAGGTACAAAGTTTTTTTCTGACATTCATTCTCCATGATGTTTTTGAGCCCCTTATTTCATAGCATCATATTTAACAGGAAATTGATAAACACAGACAGGAAGGAGACACTTTCATCAAGACGGCACCATGGAGAGTGGCCCCTGCCGGGACCCATCGCAGGCATTCAGACAGCAAAGCACAGGGCTGCCGTTGGTTCACCACGCGGAGGCTTGGCCGTGTGTTTGGAGAGGAAGAGAGCAGCACGGTGACCATGGCGGGGTGCACCGCGTGCCCGACTCGCGCGGCGCGTGGCCACAGGGCTCTCAGAGGCAGCGCTGGGCACGACAGTGCCGACGCCCCAGCGCGGAGGTCCAGGTGCACACGGCCGGGGGTGCACCGCGTGCCCGACTCGCGCGGCGCGTGGCCACAGGGCTCTCAGAGGCAGCGCTGGGCACGACAGCGCCGACGCCCCAGCGCGGAGGTCCAGGTGCACACGGGTCAGCATCAGCGGTGAGGCGCTGGGCCTCCTGTGGGTCCCTCTTTCCCCTCCTGAGAGGGAGGAGCTTCCAGCTGCCTCTGTGCAGAAGACCACATCGTATAAGCTTGCGTGTGCTTGCGTATGTCACACATGACTCAGAACATTTTACAAAATCCAGAGACTTCTACAGAAATAATTTATTTAGTCCCTTGAAAGTTTTGAACATACTTCATCAACTGGTACACGTGTCGGGGTATCCAAACCTGAGTGCATATTGTTAGTTTGTTTATCAGTTTGAAAGGCAGAGAGAATGTGTGTGTGAGAGAGAGAGAGGTGTCTTGCATCTGCTGGTTTGTTCTCCAAGTGCCCACAACAGCCAGGGCAGGGCCAGACCTCAGCCAGGAACCAGGACCTCCATCCTGGTCTCCCAGGTGAGTTGTAGGGACTCGAGTCTGTGAGCCATCTTCTGCTGTCTCCAGGCTGCACACCAGCAGGGAGCTGGATCAGAAACTGGACACCCGGGCTTGATCCCAGGCACTGTGGTACGGGATGGAGGCGGCCCAAGCAGTGGCCTGGCTGACCAGGGGGTATAATGCAACATCGAGTTAACTAGGAAGATGTTCATAGGGGCAGAAAACCGAACAGAATGTTCTTGGTGCCTGTTAAGTCTTCTGAAACCTATTTACCCGGCTATTATAAAACATTAAAACAACATTAAATTCTGCAAATGAACGGTTTTATCTGGAAGATATTAGCAGCAGATTAAAACAATCACTCAGCTCCGTGACGCTAATTCAGTAGCCGGTAGTAGTAACTCCAGTGAACACAAGATCTGTTGTCCATTTTAGCATTTTATAGACAAAATGATAATTAATTATAGAGTGATCAGCCCTCCTCATTTCGATGGAAGATCTGCTTAGCTGCGTTTGAGACAGGCTCGGAGGAGAGAGGAGGGGGATGGCACACGTGTTTGCGTGCGTGGGTCGAGGCGTCACAGACCCTCCAGTGATGTGGTTTTGACGGACCCTTGCAGGATGGTTAGGCAGAGAGAGGACAGGAAAGGTGCTGAAGGCTGAGGGGGCGGCCTGGGGGGGCGGCCGAGGAGCACTGTGTTGGTGACAGAGCACAGGGAGGCTGAGTGGGGGTGGGGCTGATGTCCACCCTGAGATGGCGCAGTTGGGGGAGCGCCGGGAACAGGAGTTCTGAGAGGCGGGACGGCAGGGATTCAGCGCCCTTCATGCAGACTGGAAGGCAGGGCCGAGTTTGTGCCTCACGGCGTGGAGGGCTGGGGGCTGGGAGCGTTCCTAGGCACGGGAGCCATCACACGCCCAGGGCTACAGGCCGAGATCTGCGGGCTAGAGGGAAGAGAAGAGCAGACGGGAACAATGGGCAGAGAGCAGGGGCAGGCGGCTGCCTCTCACAAGGGGCCTCAGCAATGTCCATGTCCACGCGTGGGGAAGTCGCCGGGCAAGACGGAGGGGGCTGGAGACAGAGTGTGTGACACTGCCCAGTGCTGATCGGAGCCCAGGGCCTGCGCTGGCCTCGCCAGTGTGCGGACGGAGCGGCACTGTGGCAGAGAGGCCGTCTGCAGCTCGGCTGAGACACTGCACCGAGAGGAAAGGCAGGGTAGAGAGGCTCGGCGCGGACCGCACCTGCACACAGAAGGCCCTCTGTGCCGGAGGGTCACCGAGGCGCGCACAAGGGCTTTGCACAGTGGCTAGGGTGCCATGTTCTGTACTGGAGAACCTGAGTCCAACACCCACCGCTGGCTCCTGAGTGCAGCGCCCTGCCAATGCGCCTGGAGAGGCAGCAGAGAACAGCCGTAGCAGCTGTCTGAGAAGTGAGCCAGAGGACAGAAGACCACTGTCTCTCTCTCTCTCTCTCTCTCTCGCTCTCGCTCTCAATCTCTCTGCCTTTCAAATACATTTGGTGCAATAATGTTTGGTGGGAGATGGAAGGCAATGAGATCCCAGCTACTCCTCCATCATGGATGAAAGGAAGGTAACAGGGGAGGTGGGGTTGGCACTGTGGCGTAGAGGGTAGAGCCGCCACCTGCAGTGCCGACATCCCGTATGGGCACCAAATCCCACCTGCTCTACTTCCGATCCAGCTCTCTGCTGTGGCCTGGGAAAGCAGTAGAAGATGGACCAAGTGCTTGGGCCCCTGCACTCACACGGGAGACCTGGAAGAAGCTCCTGGCTCCTGGCTTCGGATCAGTGCAGCTCCGCCCTTTGCGGCCACTTGGGGAGTGAGCCAGCAGATGGAAGACCTCTCTCTCTGTGTGTAACTCTGCCTTTCAAATAAATAAATAAATAAATCTTTTATAAAAGAAAAAGACAGAGAAGGAACGTGATGCAGGTCCCTGCCTCCTCTGGGAATGTGAGGTCGCAAAGCAGAGACTCGGGCAAGTCTGAGCTGTGGCCTGAGGATGTTCAAAAACAAAGCTTGGCCTTGGAAATCTCCTTGACGACTGGCGGGCATGGGACAGTCGCTGATTTTCTCAGGGCACATCGTGGGAGGCCCCGGAGCAGGGCCCTTGGATGACGCTTTGACACGATTCTGCCCGCTACTCCCAGAGCCTGAGAAAGAAAACCCCGAGCAGGCTGTACAAAGGATCACGTGAGCCTCCTGCTAGTGAGCACTGGGCGCTTCTTGCTCTCACTGGAACTTCCCAGGGGTTCGATGGGGCGTTGACATTTGTTCAGGATGCTGAATCAGCGACAAAGGTTAGCGCTGTTCTCTTCCTTTTATGCTCCATGTCGCTTAGACGTCTCCGGTTCTACAGAACCCATCGTGGCAGCACATTTTAAACCAAGACAATCAGGGGGCCGGTGCTGTGGCATAGCGGGTAAAGCCGCCACCTGCAGTGCCAGCATCCCATATGGCTGCTCCTCTTCCAGTCCAGCTCTCTGCTATGACCTGGGAAAGCAGTGGAAGATGCCCAAGTCCTTGGGCCCCTGCACCCACATGGGAAACCCAGAAGAAGCTCCTGGCTCCTGGCTTCAGATCGGCTCAGCTCCAGCCATTGCAGCCAACTGGGGAGTGAACCAGCCGATGGAAGACCTCTCTCTCTCTCTCTCTCTCTCTCTCTCTCTCTCTTTCTGCCGCTCCTTTCTCTGAGTAACTCTGACTTTCAGATTATTAAATCTTTTTTAAAAAAGTCAATCAGAAGAATCCAGATCTTGGCCAACTAAATTTTTGTTTGTACCTATTATGGTAATCTTGGGTATGAATTGATATTTTGGTAAATCTAGACTCAAACATCTCAAATCTTATTTTTAAAAGTTATAAGTAGGTAGAACTGTCTACTCTAGTATTTAATTATAAGGTTGTTCTTTTAATACCTCAGTGTTGCTAGGGCACAAGTCTCGGAGAGTACGCGTGGACTGGCATCAGTATACTCTGCTGATTATAAAATTTAAAAGCTTTTCAAGTTCTAAGATGAGAATCGCCATGGATATTTAATTTTTTAGAACATATCACAACATTTTGAAATTCAAGAACGGAAAACTCAGCCACGAGGGATTCTAGTTGGTCTGCCCTTAGCAAATTGAGATGTTCTTTCTGAGATAAAAGCTTCAAATTGCTGGTAAATCACATTCTTGAGCCTCCTTGGGCTCCGAAGAGCTCCTACAAATAAACATTTTCATAAGTTAACTCCGAATGGATTAAAAACACATGGCCACATTGTCCTCGGAAACACAAAGGACTTATTTGTAAAAGGATAATATATTCAGCAAAATGGATTTTGAATTTGACAGATACTACTTAACGCTGGAACAGGCGAGAGATTTTGAAGTATTCAACCCATACTGGTTCCCAGACTCAACACTGAGGCCTGAGAACAGAAATCCATGAATTGGGGAAGATCGAGAGATAAAATCAGGCTCCCTCCTGAAAGAGTGCGTCTCGGGGCCTGCCTGCCTATCGGGTTATCTGCACCGACTGTTTACCTGTCACGAAGTCTAATGACTGCGATTCTCAGCCACATGTAACTTCCAGCACTCACCGAGCAGCCGCGGGAATGCATCGTCCCAACACGTGAGACGGCTGGTAGCGTTCACGTGTCCAAGGCTAGCTGCCAGGAACTGGCGCTGACCCAAACACCGTACAGGGAATTATGGGATTAGAACCAAGAGTAGGGCATCTCCAGGAGTTTAACGTTTAATGCTGGGATGGGCCGAGTCCAGAAAAAAGGCCACAGCTCAGGGCTCGGCGCCCTGCGAGACTGGCTGGTCAGGTCAGCGAGCGATGCCCCGAACGGTCAGCGTCTTCCGGTGCAGACGTTTGGGATGCACGCGAGCTTTTCTGCCTAAGACGCATTTCCCGGGAGCTTTGTGCAGGCCCCTGGACGCGGCACGTCCCTCGCCACCGTTCTCCGTTGCTGCTGCTTCCGGTGACACGGTGCCCGCGCCCTGAGCTGCTTTCCCACACCCGGTTTGGCTCCTCGCTGGCACGGACTGGGAGAGGCCGGAACGGTTATGAATTTTTAATGAAATTACGGCAAAGCAAATTCCAGGGAGCACACCCGGCTCTAATAATCACTTAGTGCGTTGCAGCTTTATTGGCTGCCCTCCCTCTTTCGAGCTGCTTAATTCTAATAATTTGACATAATTGGAAAGGTTTCATATGTCTTCATTAATGATGCATACTTGGTGATTTATTTTATCCACAGATGAGAATACATTGGATACACCAGGCTGACTGGGAAACAAGAAGCCGATGTGTAATTTTTTTTTCTGCAAAATGTGCAAACATCGCTTCTGCCGCATCTCTTGAGTGGAGGGGGAAGGCGGGACACAAAGGCCGCGGCACTCAGTCGGAGAGACTGTTCCCAAGGACACAGGAGCACGCCCGGGGACGAGCGAGCGCCCACCCGCAAGCTAACAATCACGGGAGACGAGGCAGAATGCACTCCTCCCGATTTAAAACCGCGGATCGCCGCTGGGTCATTGCTAACAGTGTTTACGCGAGCGCGGGTGTATGAGTGGAGGGCGCTGGGGGCGTCACGCACTTCTGTTTACACCCACACCCTCCCCACGCAGCTATCTCCATGCCTAGATTCACTCCACGAGCTATGGTGGGTCGACCCCTTCATTGCTGCGAGATTGCAGGCGCCGTCCTTAGCGCCCTGAGCTCCCGTGCGTAACAGGAGGAAGGCCTCACGTTCCGTGAAGAAGCAGAAGCCACCCATTCTTGTCTCCCAGAACACGGTCAGCTCAAGGAAGAAGAGGAGCCCCACAGCCATCTTTTCAACACCGTAAGTTTCTGGGAGGGACCTTTCACTATGTTTTTTCTTAATGACATTCCTACTCTTGTCCTGGGCGGGTGCACGGTTCAGCAGCTGGCTGCTTCCCCTTCGTGGAGTAGGAGGTCTCCCTCAGCAGGTGCAGGGTCACGTGTGCCCACGCAGGTGTGCGGCGTGCCTGCGGGCTCCTGCACAGAGGAAGTGATGAAGCCCCTGGCCCCACGCCTTCGTTTTGCTGCCTGGTGTCTGCATGGCGTGATTTCTGGATAACAGAAACTTGGACACAGGTAACTTCCTTAAAAAAATTAAAACCCTCACACAATTTGATTTGTTTTACCAATATTCAAATGGAAGGTAATAACATTTAAGAAAGGAATTCGATCCCCTGGATTTTAATCTGCAGCACCAGCAGTGTCTACACCAGCAGTGTCTACACTATCTGTTCCATCCGTGAAGAGCTAGGGTTTGGGAGCCCAGGCTTAAATGGCACGTCCTCCCGTCCTCCTCTTGCAGAGGGGACCCTGTTCAGACACCCCAGATGGCAAGGAAAGGCTAAGTAGAATCACAGAAACACAGGCGTATGCGGGTAGAAGCAGTTCTGTGCAAATGGGGGAGGGAGACGTCGTGTGCCCCAGATACTCTCACAGCTGTCGCTTGGTTCTCTGTGGGTCCCAAACGGCGAGACACAAATCAAGCCTGAACATAAGGAAAAGATATCGTAGGAGCAGATAGAGCAAACTGTCAGTTATGAAAAATTAAGCAACCACACTGAAAAAAATAAAAAAGAATACAACTCAGCTTAAGGCTGTTTACAAGAGGTAAGCCTAGGGGCTGGCCTTGTGCCATAGCAGGCAAAGTCGCCACCTGTGACACCGGCGTCCCATGTGGGTGCTGGTTCAAGTCCCAGCTGCTCCACTGCAGACTCAGCTCCCAGCTAATGGCCTGGGAAAACAGCAGAAGATGCTCCAAGTGTTTGGGCCCCTGCACCCATGTGGGAGACCTGGATGGAGCTCCCAGCTCCTGGCTTCCGCCTGGCCCAGCCTTGGTCATTGCAGCCATCTGGGAAGTGAACCAGCAATGGATGGTCTCTCTCTCTCTCTCTCCCTCTCTCTCTCTCTCTCTCTCCCTCTCTCCCTCTCCCTCTCCCTCTCCCTGTAACTCTGACATTCAAATAAATAAATCTTTTAAAAAAAATTCAAGAAATAAGCCTAAAAATAAAAAATAGAAAACAATTACAGCTAGAAAGGAATAAACACATTAGCAGTATCAATACCAGATATAATTCAAATAAAAATGAATGTCTTAATGTGAATCCATACTGCTCAAACATACATACAAACTGATTATCAACTTCTCAGCCAACTTAATAAGCAAATAGCATAACAAATGCACAAACAGTGGGAATATAAGAAAACTACACGTTTTACATCAAATCCTACACTTCCAGCAAATGGACAGCGTGATGTGGGCACTGCATGGTCACAGATCCCAGCAGAACGGAAAGGGAATTTGCTGAGCTGAGAACGAGCTGCAGAGAGCGACATGACGATGCTGCAGGTGTGCAGGTGCCTGGGTTCCGTAACCCCCTGGGTCCTGGGAACCCCTCCCCTTCAAAGCCGGGGAGGTGACCCCGACAGGACCCTGGAGAAGTCTCTCACGCCCCTCACACCCCCAAGCCAGCGCTTTCTGACCTCTGTCCCCAGGGATCTGGGCTGCACGTCCTTTAGCACTGCATGGGTGGGCGATCGGGTGGCACTCCCCAACAGCCACACTAAAGGGTGAGCTTCTCCTTGCAACGCCCATCCCCCCGCCCCGCTCCCTGAGCCGGGTCTCGGGTCTCAGGTCTCAGTCAGCCTGCAACCCCTGAATGCCACAAGCGTTGATGCTTTGTATTTCGTTATCACGCAGTTTGAACTAGTTACGGGTTTGTCTCGGGGCTCCTCCCTTGACTAAGGAGGTGTCATATTCTAGACATTTTGCTGTTACTGGTGGGGACTGGCTGCCACTGGGGCCCGAGGCCTGGCTACACAGCACAGAAGCCACAGGAAGTCCACTGAGCCTGTGTCCTGGCTTGGCGTGTGGGTGGTCTCGAGTGGCTGAGGAATCGTGTGCTCCGTTGTTGGCGGGCAGTGTCCTGAGCAGGCTGTGGAAGGCCGGGAAGATGGGGGAGCCGTGCAGGTGGTCCCCACGATCACGGATGCTCTGTCTGGGTTCTGTGCATTGTGGAGCAGGGGTCATGTGGCTGCTGTGCTGGGGGTCCACCCCCACCCCGTCAGTCCTCCCAGCTTTGCTTCCTGCACCCAGAGCCGTGCTGTCGGCTCATCTGTGCTAGTGACCCCTCAGTCTACAACTGCGTGTTTTTAGCACTACAGATTGCCCGTCCTTACCCCCGGTAGCGTTATGTATCTTCAGGCAGTTTTTCTCAGCTGTTAAATATCTTCACAGTGACATTCTTAGGCACACCATTGCATGAGGATCACTTTAAAATCTCCTGATGTTATTCCTAGAGCCCCTCAGCTGCCGTATTTCGATTCTGTTATTTGGGAGGCAAATAAGAGCCTCACCTAATTTTACTCAACGTCTGGTGATCACTGTCTTTTGGTTGTGAAGTTTATCCCATTTATAACTAATGGAACTTCCACGCGGTTGATTTTGTGTTTTTCACCTAGCGGTTGGCTTTCTGGCTGCCTGGTGTATTTTACCCTTCTTCTAGCTTCTTTTGGATTATTATAATATTTTTCAATACTGTCTCTGAATTCTTCAGCAGAATACGTAGCTACAGATGTTCATGCATCCGGTGGTTCCTTTTCAGTTTACTGTTCCATACTTAGCTTATCCTCTTCGATTTAGAGATACTATGGACCAAGTCAAATACAGCAGAACAAGCTGACACCATGGCTCAATAGGCTAATCCTCCACCTGTGGCACCAGCACCCCAGGTTCTAGTCCCGGTTGGGGCACCGGATTCTGTCCCGGTTGCTCCTCTTCCAGTCCAACTCTCTGCTGTGGCCAGGGAGTGCAGTGGAGGATGGCCCAAGTGCTTGGGCCCTGCACCCCATGGGAGACCAGGAGAAGCACCTGGCTCCTGCCATCGGATCAGCACGGCGCGGCCGCGGCAGCCATTGGAGGGTGAACCAATGGCAAAGGAAGACCTTTCTCTCTGTCTCTCTCTCTCACTGTCCACTCTGCCTGTCAAAAAAAAAAAAAGGGCAGACTCTCAAGTTCTCCTGCAAAATTGCCAATTGCCACATGTTGGTCTCTTTACTCCTCCCTGGAGATGGAGTTTCCGCCTGTTCTCATTGATTTTAGCCTGAAGAATTCCCTTCAGAACCTTCACGGTACAGAGCTGCTGGCGACACAATCTCTCCGCTGTTCCCAGGAGAAACCTCGGCGATACTTGCCAACAACTTGCGTGAGTAGAGTTACGAGTTCCTGAGGATTTTCCTTTTGCCTCAGCATTGTTGGGGTTTATTTCAGGATCCTGCTGCCACTTGCCGCGGCTTGTCCGGCCATGCCCTGGGGATCCGGCATCTTGTCTCCGGCCGCTGTGAGGCTGTCGCGTTCTCCTTGCAGACAGAACTTAATGCCAGGCTCCTGCCCTCTGCATCTACTCTGTGGGTCACAGATTTCTAGGCTGATATTTTCCACCAAATTTGGGGAAAATGGACCATTTCTAAACTTGTTTCCATCCAAATTTCCTTCTTCTCTTCCCCGGTCCTAAAACTGCACGTATTATCGAGTAATTGAAATAGCTCTCAGGCCACTGCATGATTCACTTTTTTTCTCGTGGTTCCTCTTCCTATTAGGAAATTTCTGTTGTTCTGTCTTCAAACTCATGATCTTTGCTGTGTGGACTCCAGTGTTTTGTTGTCCATTCAGGCAGTCATTTAAATAACTTTTCATTTTGTTTTATTTTTTAATTTTCAAAGCCAAAATTAGCAAACTGATTATATCAAATTGAGAAGCTTCTGTTCTGCAAAATAAACACTCAGGAAAGTGAAGAGGCAACTGACAGAATGAGAGAAAATATTTGCAAACTATGCAACTGATAAAGGATTAATAACCAGAATATATAAAGAGATCAAGAAACTCCACAACAACAGAACAAACCACCCAGTGAAGAAACGGGCCAAGGACTTAAACAGACACATATCCACCAAACTATTTCTTGGTGGGAACCCATTTGTAGCCATAATTTATATCTGTGTGCCTGCCAGAGGCGCCAACTCTAATCCCTACAGTATAGATAAGCTTAGCATTCGCCCTCATTCCTTCTATTTATTTGATTGCTCAATGCTAGCGTCCACGTGTTGCTTTTTGGCCACAGAATTGTTGAGGTTCACCCCTGTAAGAAATGACTGGATCAGTGACTGAACAGCGCTTACGTGTTGCCTCCTTTTGCCTTCGGTCTTGCAAATCCCATTCATTTCCAAAATTACACAGGTGCTGACGTAAAGGCAAATGAGGTTGCATCCTTGCTCTGTGATGCGCTTGGAGGCTGGGAATGTAGCGCAGTCCCGCGTGCAATTCCTTCAACTCCCACAGGGCTTTTTAATTCACATGCATTAAGATTCACTTTTCTGCAGTAGGATTCCATGGACTGTAACAACTGGATAGGGTAGAGTGTCCACCGTGAGAGAATCTCACAGAATACAGTGCCTGCTCTCCATGTCCCGTGCTTTACCTAGCAAACACCTAGAGCTCTGGCCGCCGTGAGCCGTGCCTTCCCTCAACCACAGCACCTTCTCCAGAGCAACACGGCCACGTGGTTGAGTGGGATACGGCCTTCTGCAGATTACACTCATCACAGGATGTGCACTAAGATTTCTCTGTGCCTTCCTGTGCCTTATTTGTCCATTTCATTGACTGGATATATCACAAATTACTTATTCATTCCAATGAAAGACATCTTCTTTCCTCAATGTTTTGACAATTGTGAGTCAAGCTATGCTAGACATCAGACCATTACTTTTGTCTGGGTATAGATTCATGGTGAACTTTATTTTTTCTTTCACATTCTAAATAATTCACTCTGTTCTTGCTTAAATGATTTATTACAAGGAGTTCACTGTAATTTTTATTCTTGTCCCTCCATAAGTAAATGGATCTTATTTTTGTAAAAAAAATTATTTATTTGAAAGACAGTTATAGAGAGGCAGAGAGAGAGAGAGAGAGAGAGAGAGAGAGAGAGAGAGAGGGAGGTCTTCCATCCGCTGGTTCATTGGCTGCAATGGCTGGATCTTCGCCAATCTGAACCAGGGGCCAGGAGCTTCTTCCCAGTCTCCCACATGGGTGTAGCACTTGGGCCATCTTCTACTGTTTTCCCAGGCCATAGCAGAGAGTTTGATCAGAAGTGGAGCAGCCAGGACTCAAACTAGCACCCATATGGGATGCTGGTACTGCAGGCGGCAGCTTTACCCGCTACGCCACAGCGCTGGCCCTGTAAGTGGATCTTCTACTCCACAACAGCTTCTTGAAAGGTTGTCAACCTGTTCACTTGCTTTCTACAGTCTGAATACGCGTTTCCTAGAGATGTGTGTGTGTGTGTGTGTGTGTGTGTGTGTGTATGAGAGAGAGAGAGAGAGAGAAAGGGAGAGAGAGAGATTGTGATTTGGTTTTTATACTGTCTGATATTCTCTAAGCCATGTTTTTTCTCTTTCGTCTCTCTTTTTTCATGCCTGTGTGCTTGTGGGTGTGGAGGTGTGAAGCCAGGCACACAGCATCGAGTCCAAGAACCGCGGTAGAAGGACCTCCGGCGTATTTAGGCTCAGCGGGCTGGGAATCGGTGGCTTGCACTTTCCTGTGAACGCCCGGGCGTCACTCTCCTCCGTTTCAGCCCGTCCAGCTCCTGTCCTGACCTTGCACTTTGCCGAGTCCTCCTGGTCGGGGAGAGCCCACGCCTGCCCCTTTCCTCGTCAGTCCACGCTGATGCTGAGCTCGACTGCGTGGTGATCGGGTGTGGAGGGAGAGAGCACTCTCCACGCTGCTGGTAGAATCTCGGCCTTCACCCAGCCCGGGTCTGGAGCTGCAAAACTCCCCACCCACGCCCCTGCTGCAGAAACACACATCCCTTCCCTGCATCCATGGCCTCGTAGCCACGCCGTGTTCCTTGGACTAGATGGGGCGGCTGGGTGGGGCTGGAATGGTGGTGACGGGCCTCTGTCTCCTGCGACAGTGGCTCCCGCTCGCTCTCTCTCCTGGAGCGTGGACCTGCTGTGCAGAAGGCGCTGAGCAAACTCCACAAAGGTCGTTCTGCCCCTCCGCTGGCCAGGAGAGCTTTCTCAGATCTTCCTTGCTTTTTTTAAATGATTTATTTATTTTTATTTGAAAATCGGAGTTACACAAAGAGAGGAGAGGCAGAGAGAGAGAGAGAGAGAGAGGTCTTCCATCCACTGGTTCACTTCCCAGATGGCCTCAACAGCAGGAGCTGCGCCAATTCAAAGCCAGGAGCCAGAAGCTTCTTCCAGGTCTCCCACACGGGTGCAGGGGCCGAAGGACTTGGGCCACCTTCCACTGCTTTCCCAGGTCATAGCAGAGAGCTGGATCGGAAGTGGAGCAGTCCTGACTAGAACTGGCATCCACATGGGATGCCGGCGCTTCAGCCCAGGGTGTTAACCCGCTGTGCCACAGCGCCAGCCCCTCTCCGATCTTCCTTGTAAGAACCTGACGAGTTTCCTGCAGACAAGGGTGCTGCACACCTCACCCCGCGATGTCAGTCCCCAGGAGTTCTGCACTCCGCCTCTGCGCCCTCAACACCCTGCAGCCTTCCACCAACGTCGCCGTCTGTGCTGCTGTCTGCTTCTCCCCCGGGACTCCTGCTTCAGATGAGCGGGTCTCAGGTTTGTCTCCCTGCCCGAGTCTCTCCCCAGGCCTGGGGGTGGTGCTTGGGCTACACACTCGGACAAAGGACGTCGCTGAGTCCAGGAATACACACCGATCTTCAGCTTCCAGCTCATCCTTGTCCCTCGGCCGTTTGTCCTTCTATGCTCCTAGCATACGGCAGGAGACGATGTTCTTTTTTTTTTTTTTGACAGGCAGAGTGGACAGTGAGAGCGAGAGACAGAGAGGAAGGTCTTCCTTTACCGTTGGTTCACCCTCCAATGGCGCCGCGGCCAGCGCACTATGGCCGGCGCACTGTGCTGATCCGAAGGCAGGAGCCAGGTGCTTCTCCTGGTCTCCCATGGGGTGCAGGGCCCAAGCACTTGGGCCATCCTCCACTGCACTCCCGGGCCACAGCAGAGAGCTGGCCTGGAAGAGGGGCAACCGGGACAGAATCCAGCACCCAGACCAGGACTAGAACCCAGTTTCCCAGCGCCGCAAGGCGGAGGATTAGCCTAGTGAGCCGCGGCGCTGGCCAAGAGACGATGTTCTAACGTGTTCTCAGTTTCATGACAGGGCTGGCGGTGGCGGATGGGAGGCACAGGGCCAGGAGCCAGGCCACAGCAGCAGGTGGAGCCGGTAGCGAGACTGCCCCAGGCTTCCGACTCGCCGTTGAAACCTTGACTTCAGTGCCGCCGTGGCCCTGAGTGCTGGGGCCGCTGTGCCCTGCTCGCACACAAGCCCTGTGACGGCTCACCCAGGAGCAGCGACGGCTCCTCAGGGCTCCCCTCCCTGCAGTCGCTCACCGCTCGACTGCTCAACCATGCCCTGTGGCTCCGGGCTGTGAATCTTCCCTTACGTATATTTCATGCGAGGATGCCCGGGCTGTAGGTCCAGCGGGGGCTTTATCAGTTTCCAGGGCGTCTTTCATGAGCAGACCCGAGGAGGAGGCTCCCGCTCTCACAGGGCGACAGACTAAAGGGCCTTTATAGCACTTGCGGAAGCAGCACGGGTAGGCTGCTCTCCTCTCCCCGTCAAAGAAGAAAAGAAGAAAAGCAAAAGTGCTGTCAGCAGGAGTGGTGATTACAGTCAGTCTACGACTGATCCCTGGCACAGCACTGTGCAAACGGCGTGGCGGCCACTCTGGGAAGGTTTGGCACTTCCTCCAGAAATTGAACAGGGGAGCATCGTGGAAGGCAGCAGTTGGGAGCTAATTTCAGAGAAGTACAAACCAATGTTGACTCAAAAATGGTGCATAATTCTGTGCATCATCAACTCTGATCTGCAGGCAGCCTAGATGCCCTTTGGTAGTTGACGGACTGCGCAACTTTGGAAGAATTACTCAGTAATGATGTGTGCAGGAACCTGGCTGCGTGGGCGGAGCATTGTGCCGAGTGGAGAGACAGCCTCACCCACCCATGGCTCCACCCACAAGGCCCTCCTGAAACAGCGCGTCTGTCCAAGCGGGCAGGTTTGTCAGAGTCAGGGACGACTGCAGA
This sequence comes from Sylvilagus bachmani, assembly GCA_015711505.1. Classification (NCBI taxonomy): domain Eukaryota; kingdom Metazoa; phylum Chordata; class Mammalia; order Lagomorpha; family Leporidae; genus Sylvilagus; species Sylvilagus bachmani. Next base: position 83,567,462 of record CM027409.1, read on the forward strand.
CGATGCCCGCTGAGGGCTGCGAGGGCGGGGTGGGTGTGGTGACGAGAGGAGATGGACACCCTCTGGGATCCTGATGCACCGTGGGCTTGCCTGGTGCAGGGTCACACACAGGGCTGCAAGACAAAGGTGACAAGCCAGCTCTCCCTCTCTTATTTCTTACAACTGCATGAGAATCTCAAATTATCTGTGGATGAAAAGAACAAATTAAACATGAAAATATTTTTCATGAAATATTTCAAATATATAAAAATCAGCCAGTTTTTTATGACTGTGGTGAAATAAACTCTGTTGTTCGGTGCGATAGGAACAAATTAGTCATTATGGATAACAATTTCAGAAGACCATTTTAGAAATTTATCTTGCACAAATAGTCAAAAAACACTAGGATTTATGTTGGAGAAACTCAGTGATGTACATATTGGGGGATGCCAATAATGGCACGAATGTCTAGTGTAGATCTTAGCTAACGAAAGACCATTTGAACAATACAATAATATAAAATCAACGCATTTACCATGAATAACACAACACAAAAACTGTACATGCCAGAATTCCTAGCAGTAAGCCCACGCAGCTACAAATACTTGATCTTCAACAACAGTGTTTGGACACACGTGGGAGATGGGACGGTCCTCACAAAGAATGGTGCTTGAAACCCTGAATGAAACGACGCACCTGTCTCTCATAAAATACAAAATCCACTCAAAATGAATTGAAGACTCAGATTTAAGACCCGAAAGCATAAAAGTCGTAGAAACATTTCAGCTGAAATGGGTAGGAATTTCTGGATGAGGCTCCAAAATGCAACAAAATAAAAGCAAAGCTAGAAAAATGGGATTTTTTTCAAAATAAAATCTTTCCACACAGCAACAAATAGCAATCAGCGGAATGAAGAGACAATAGGCCGGCGCCGCGGCTCAACAGGCTAATTTTCCACTTTGTGGCGCTGGCACCCCAGGTTCTAGTCCCAGTTGGGGCCCCAGATTCTGTCCCGGTTGCCCCTCTTCCAGTCCAGCTCTCTGCTGTGGCCCGGGAGTGCAGTGGAGGATGGCCCAAGTGCTTGGGCCCTGCACCCATGGGAGACCAGGAGAAGCACCTGGCTCCTGCCTTCGGATCAGCATGGTGTGCCGGCCGTAGTGCGCTGGCCGTGGCGCCATTGGAGGGTGAACCAACGGTAAAAGAAGACTTTTCTCTCTGTCTCTCTCTCTCACTGTCCACTCTGCCTGTCAAAGAGAGAGAGAAAGAGAGAGAGAGAGAGAGAGAGAGAGAGAGAATAATAGATTAGGAGACACTATTTGCGAACTATTCATCTCATAAGGGGTTAATAGTCAGAATATATCAAGACCGCCAAAAGATTCAAGAGCCACAAAGATTATCATACGATTTCAAAATGAGTAATAGATCTAAGCACTGTTCAAAGCAAGGCATACATATGGCCAACAGATACATGAAAAAGTGCCCAGTATCACTAATCATCAGGGAAATGCGAATCAAATTTGCAAGGAGCTGTCACCTTACTCTAGCTGGGAAAAAAAGACATATGATAACACACGCTGGCGGAGAAGTAGAGAGGAGGGAACGCGTGCACACCATCGGTGGAAATGCACATCCACAAACCCATTTTGAAAATCAACCTGGAGTTTCATTTAAAAATTAAAAATAGAACTGCCGTACGATCTGGCAATGCTGCCCCTGGGTGTACGTCTAAAGGAAATGAAACCAGGCTGTCCAAAAGACATCTGCAGTCTTGGGTTTACTGAAAAATTACTTGCAACAGCTAAGGCAGGACTTTATTCGATGTGTCTGCTGATGGATGAATGCGTATATGTAGACACGTGTGTGCACGCATACGCACCACGGAATATTATTCAGCTACAAGAGTGAATGAAATCCTGTCGTTCGCCATGAAGAGAAGTTGGCCATAGAAAGACAAGTTTGCACAATCTCACTTATTGTAGAATCCAGAAAAGCTGATCTCGTAGGGGTGAAGCTGGGGTGGTGGTTCTCAGAGGCTGGAGAGGCAAGGGGGTGGCGGATGGGGGAGTTTGAATGATGGGTACTAAGTTGTGGTTAGGAGACACACGTTCTGGTTTCTATTGCATAGTTGGGTGACTCCAGGCAACAATGATCCACTGAATAGTGTGTGTGTGTGTGTGTGTCTGTGCATGTATATCAAGCTAGAAGAAATGATTTTGAAGGCTTCACCATAAAACAATGCTAAGTGTTTGAGGAGATAGATATTTGAGCAATACACAATGATTACATGTATCAAAACATCATATGGTACTCAACAATGTATACAATTTCTATGTAAAAAAATAAATTTGAGAACTGGACCTGTGGCTCAGTGAGTTAAGTCACTCTCTGCAGTGCTGGCTCCCGTGTGAGCACCTGTTGGAGGCCCCGCTGCTCCACTTCTCACCCAGCTTCCTGCTAATGGCCTGGGAAAATGGAAGATGGCCCAACTGTGTGGGCCCCTGCACCCACATGGGAGACCTGGAAGAAGCTCCTGGATTCTGGATTTACCCTGGCCCAACCCTCACCTTTGTAGCCATTTGGGGAATGAACCAGCGGGTGGAAGATATTTCTGTTCCTCCCTCTCTCTAACTCTGCCCTTTATTTTTGACAGGCAGAGTGGACAGTGAGAGAGAGAGAGAGACAGAGAGAAAGGTCTTCCTTTGCCGTTGGTTCACCCCCCAATGGCCTCTGCGGCCGGTGCACCACGCTGATCCAAAGCCAGGAGCCAGGTGCTTCTCCTGGTCTCCCATGGGGTGCAGGGCCCAAGCACTTGGGCCATCCTCCACTGCCTTCCTGGGCCACAGCAGAGGGCTGGCCTGGAAGAGGGGCAACTGGGACAGAACCGATGCCCCGATCAGGACTAGAACCTGGGGTGCCAGAGACACAGGCGGAGGATTAGCCTAGTGAGCCACAGCGCCGGCCTAACTCGCCTTTCAAATAAATAAATAAATCTTTTTAAAAAAATTAAAAATAAATTTTAATTACGTATCCCTTTCTTCTCAGAGAATCCCACTCTTCTATTTGATAAAGTCATTCAATATTGAGTAGGCAGGAATAAAGATTGATTTTCAATTAGAAAAACACGTCTGAGAAAATCAGTGTCCCCAGTACAATACTTTGAATTACATTTCTTTTCCATTGTGTTTAATTACTGTGTGTTTTATTATATGATAAAGTATCTTATTCAACATTTTGAAATTCAAAGTATAAATCTGTTTATAAATTATTATCAGAATTTAAGTAAGTAGACAGAAATACACATTCATGTGTTGTCTTACCAAAGTTACCAACCCAGAGACTCACTGTGCAGGTTAAATGAGATATTGTGTGCAAACAGCTTAATGCCCCAGATGAGCCAGTCACTCGTAAAGGTAGCTAAACGTGAGCTCTTCTTCTTTGTTGAAGAACAGTGGGAGGGAATGCATCGAAATCATGAACCACATGGGAAAGCTAAGCTTGCTCAAAAGACTTTCTAACAGAACGAGTCACTGAATACTGATCCATCTAGAACCAGTTTTAAATGAAAATTATAAACCAGAATATGCAGTGCTCTGGAATCTTGTTAACATAAAAGCAACACAAAATGTTTTATTGCATTCATTAGCAATGCACAGAGCTCCCAGCGACTCTCGGCCTTTGAAAATCTGTATTTTTACAGATATTACTTAGGAAGAGGATACCGAATTGTTCAAATAAAAAACACATTTCCCTGAACGTACAACATTGTGTAAACGAACAGATTTTTATCCAAAACATTTGCTTGTGTTTTGCTATGTCGTGGGATAATTGAGCAGAAAACTTCTGAGTCATTTTGTTGAATTTCTTGGGGCTTCCTTACAAGTTGAATCCACTGTGGTTTCAATGTTAGGAATTGACGTTTCCTCACTTTTCTTCCTCCTGGTGAACAAATGATACGGAGCAGACTCACAATCGCGTCTTTGCCGTGATCAGAGTGCAAATACTCGCAGCAGCGTTAGGATGCTTGCCGTCGTCGTTAGCTTCGCCATGAAGCTACGATTTCACTCCTTTAAATGAGCACGTTAAACTGAAACTGCACCACTGGTGTTGTCCATAAAACCTGAAAACACTTGGAAAATTCCTGGACCCGTGCGGGAAAGGCCTCCCCCGTATGGTTCTAACCGTGTCGGCGCGTGCCGAGTGGAGAGCATCACCGGCGAGATGGGGGCAGTTTGCAGAAAGCTGGCCTAGGACGATGATCCAAGCTAACTCGAGTCTATTTATTCTTTTTTTTAAATTTTTTTTTTGACAGGCAGAGTGGACAGTGAGAGAGACAGAGACAGAGAGAAAGGTCTTCCTTTGCCGTTGGTTCACCCTCCAATGGCCGCTGCGGCTGGCGCACTGCAGCCGGCGCACCGCGCTCATCCGATGGCAGGAGCCAGGTGCTTCTCCTGGTCTCCCATGGGGTGCAGGGCCCAAGCACTTGGGCCATCCTCCACTGCACTCCCTGGCCACAGCAGAGAGCTGGCCTGGAAGAGGGGCAACCGGGACAGAATCCAGCGCCCCAACCGGGACTAGAACCCGGTGTGCCGGCGCCGCAAGGCAGAGGATTAGCCTGTTGAGCCACGGCGCCGGCCGAGTCTGTTTATTCTTGACGGACACATATTTGCACGTATTTGTGGGGTACAGTATGCTAATTAATTACTGGTAAACAGTGGACAATGTGTGCATAGTCTGATGTGTGTTCAGGGCGATCAGCATTTCTAGCTCCTCAAACATTCGCTGTTTCTGGTTTCTCTGTGTCACAAAGCTTTGAAATACATCGTGCGTTGGTTGCAGCTATTTTGAGATACGTCATGAATTTTTGCCGATTGCATTCACCTTGCTGGGCTACGGCCACTGCAACCATCTCCCGCTGTGTGAGTGGATTCGGGGGCTTCCTGTCCCGCCTCGTCCCTACACGGTTCTCTCCCATGACAGCTGATGTACTCTCTGCTGCCGTGGGGCCATCGTCTCGCGTGCATGTGAGTGAGAACACACTGCACCGCGTCTCTGTGCCCGCCGCGTGCCGTGAGCTCCTGCCACTCCACCTGCGCCCTCACAGATGGAAGGTTTCAACCCCGTGATGGCTGAAGAAGACTCCGTTGTGTGTATTGCCGTGTTGTGTCACAGCCCGCTCCTCCCGCCGTGGCGCTCCGGCGGGGTCCCTGCGTGGCACGCGGCGGTGAACGGTGCTGATGTAGACACGGCGTGCTCTTGAATTCAGGTGCAGCAGCTGTTTCCGGTTGTTCCCGAGGTTCCGCACTGCGATCGGTAATGGCTGAGCTAGGGCGCAGCCCAGCTCGGGCGCTAGGACTCCCCCTTCGCCTCCTTGCCTGCACTGGGGGCTGTAACCCCTGTGCTACCCAAGGTGAGACGAGTCTCACGATGTTTGCATGTGCCTCGTGACTGATGAGGTTGAGCATTTCTTCATGTACCTGCTGGTCAGGTGTGTGTGTGTGTGTGTGTGTGTACACACACATGTATATATATATATATTTTAAGAAAATGCGGTTGCATGGTTTTTTTAATCAGATTATGATGTTTAGTTTTGTATTTTGCTGTTTTGTTTCTTTTTTTGCCATGGAGTTATTTGAGTTCCTGAATGTGTCCTGAGTGGGGCCAGCACCGAGGTGCAGCAGTCCAGGCGGCCACCTGTGGCATCTGTATCCTGCACTGGAGAGCCGGTTCGAGTCTCAGCTGCGCCACTTTCCATCCAGCTCCCTGCTGGTGTGCCTGGGAAGGCAGCGGAGGGCAGCCTACGTGCTTGAGGCCCCGTAACCACTCAGGAGACCCGAGTGAAAGTCCACCCTGGTCTGGACCAGCACCAGCCTTGCACTATGTGGGGAGCGAACCAGTGGATGAAAAGTCTCTCCCCTCCCCATTCACTTTCCCCTTCCAATAAATATTGAACATACACTTTAAAATATAACACATGGTTATATATGCATAAATATATTCATATCCCTGGTTTCAGTCCCTGCCGAATGTGTAGCCTGCGAAGTCTCTCATTTGGGAGGTTGTATCTTTGCTCTGTTTATTATTTTCTTTGTGGTGAAGAAACTTCTAATTTTGACATAATCCCATTTGTCTGTCTGTTCCTTTGTAGCTTGTGCTTTTCATGTCTTACCCAAGGGAGTTTTGCCCATAGCGATGTCTCGATGCGTTTCCTGCCTCCTTCTCATGGTTTCATAGTTCCACGTCTTACGTGTACATCTTGGTTCGTTTTGAGTAAATGTGTGTATGCTGAGACACAGGTGTCGGCTCCATCCCTCTGCAAGTGCACTTCCAGTATCTCATCTATTTGTGATTTTCCTTCCTCCGTGTGTGCTCGTGGTGAGTTTTCACGGGGTGGTCAGCTGGGAGAGTGGGCACTGAGTTCTGGGCTCTCTGCTCTGCTGCCTTGGGGTGTGTGTCCGGGCTCATGCCAGCGCCATGCTTTTTTGGGGTTGCGAGAGCTCTGGAGTGTATTTCAAAGTCAAGTATTGGGATGCCTCCAGCTCGGCTCCTGCGATTGGGTCTCCCAAAGCCTGTGTTGGTGCTGATACATCTGAACTGATACAACCTGGCTGATGCCTGCCAGCTGCAAGGGAGCCCTTTCTGCCTGCTGAGCCAGGGAGCGACACAGACGCTCACACTCCAGCTGCAGAGTGAAAGGGCAGGCGCCACTGCAGCGAGCGAGGGCCAAGGAGACGCTGCGCTTCCTCTGCCTCTTCCTCCTGGAGACCCAGGGGACCTCCCATGCACACGGGCCTGCCGCACACAGAGAGCAGAGCCGATTCTCCTGTGTGCATGAACAACCTCCCATCCTCAGGGAGTCCAAGAGGAGAGCAATGGGAGCAGTGACCTGGGGAAGTGAAGAGAATTTGGCATTGTTCTCAGGAAAGAGAAGACAGACACTCGGAGCCTGAAGACTGCATGTCCCCGAACACCTACTGGTGTGCCTACACACCAACCTGTCCTCACACCTACTGCATATACACACACACCTACGCTGTCCTCACACCTACGCTGTCCTCACACCTACTGCATGTCCTCACACCTACTGCTGTCCTCACACCTACTGCATGTCCACACCTACTGCATGCCCACACCTATCTCTCCACGTCTACACCTACCTTTCCATATCCATACCTACCTCTCCATGTCCACACCTACCTCTGCATGCCCACACCTACCTCTGCATGTCCACACCTACCTCTCCATGTCCACACCTACCTCTCCATGTCCACACCTTCCTCTCCATGTCCACACCTACCTCTCCATGTCCACACCTTCCTCTCAATGTCCACATCTACCTCTGCATGCCCACACCTACATCTGCATGTCCCCACAAACCTCTGTGTGTGCAGGTCAAGAGATCTGAAATCTGCAGCAAGCTGGAAATGAGATGACCCCAGCGTGTCCTACTGTGAAGGCAGAGCTGGGTGCCAGGGCTCAGAGCTGACTGTGCACCACCGCTCAGCACAGGACTGAAGTGGAACATGGGCATGTTTCGTGTTGGACCTCCTCAGCTTCTCCAGGCATCTATGTCTGTGGAGCTCTAGGGATGATGTGACCCTCTCGGGACACTTGGCAATCATGGAGACATTTCTGAAGCTCGGGCTGGGTGCTGGGGTCAGAAGGGTTGAGCCCAGAGCCTCAGCTAAACATCTTACAAAGCAGAGAACGGGACCCCCACGGCATTGTTGGAGTCTAATCTCAGTCCTGCTAAGGTCCGTGCTAATACAAATCAACTGATGAGCCAGTTTGGGTTTTAACAAACAAATAAGCCTGCAAATACCTCCCACAAAAGCCTTGAACCTGGGTTCCAACGGCTCAGGGCTATGGGGGAGGAGCGATGCGTTTCAGTCATCTCCTTGCACACCTCAAAGGCCATCAGTAAGAATGGTAGCCAATGTTCATGGAAAGTTCTCTCTGCACCATGACGTCTTGACAGCAGTCTTTGAGAGCCAGGGTTCCAGCCTTCGACACAGCCCTGGGTACGACTGCAAAGGTGCACAAAATTTAACAGGGAGCATCAGTGCCCAGCACAATTACCCAGCATCCTCACACACAGAAAACGTAAACATGCCTCAGTTACTAGGACACATAAAAAGAAAACTTCAAAAATGGACACGTTGGATTTATTACTGATCAGAAATTGGCTTCCCCTTGTTGAATGCTACAGTTGACTAACTTGGCACGCTGTGCGCCACTTACCAGCGTTGTCTGTGTGTGCACCTGTGCTCGTCCCCTAGCCCGACTGGTTTTCTGTAGACATGCAAGCCAATGTCGTTTTTTGGTTTCTGAGTCCACGTCAAATCAAATAAAAAAAAGTGGGCTTTTCCGGTGTTTCTCATTCTTCCTGCAGCTGGCCCGGTTTACCTGCCTTAGTGTGACGGCTTCTCTTGGGCCCTGCTTTCCACCCGTCACTTCTGGTCCACGTTCTCTGAAGCCATCGGTTTGGCGTGGACCCGCCTTGTTGCCCGTGGTAACAGCTGGCTGGCGGGGCACAGGCCACCTTTGTCTCTGCAACATCCCCTCACTGCTAGCTGACTGTGACAGCACCTGGGTAGGGGCGAGGCAGGTGCAGGCTGAGTGCTGTGTCCCGAGTGGCCCCCGCAGGCCCCAAGGTGTGGGAGACGGGGCCTTGGGGGCTGGCCGCCCCTCTGCTCTGCACAGCCCTGGGTCTCAGGAAGCAGCACACTCCTTTCACTGCGGCGAACGTTCGTTCTGCTGCTGAGCTGAGCACAAGCAGCTCGGGTGTCCCCCGTGCCCCATCGCTCCTCCTTCAGTGGCTGAGACACAGCGCACGTGGGGGTCCTGTGTTCCCCGAGGATGGCAGTGATGAGTCAGCCTCCCAGACCCTCCGAGGGGGACTGGCGACCTGGAGCAGCAGGTTAAGCCGCCACCTGTGACACCGGCATCCCCTGTGGGTGGTGGTTCCAGCCCCGGCTGCTCCACTTCTGATCCCGCTCCCTGCTAACGTGCCTGGGGAAGCAGTGGAGGGCGGCCCCAGGACTTCGGTCCTTGCCACCCATGTGGGGCACCCAGGTGGAGTCCCTGGTTCCTGCCTTTGGTCTGGCCCAGCCCTGGCTGTTGCAGGCATTTGGGGAGTGGATCAGCAGATGGAAGCGCTGTCTCTCCCATTGTCTCTTCTCTCTGTAACTCTGCCTTTCAAATAAACAAGCTTTTGAGACGAGAAGCAAGAGGATGCTGTCTTGACGGGCCCCACCCTTGCTGCCCAGAGAACACCTCTGAGACACACATGTCTGCAAGGCCGAAGAACCGAGCCTTCCACAGCTCACCTCGCTCTGTTCTTAGGAGACCCCGGGGCCCCTCGCCGCCAGAGGACTTGGGGTGGGCGGACGAGGACAAAGCACACCCACATGGTGGGCAAGGGCTGGGTGGTGGACGGGGCCGCGGCAGGGGAGGGGACAGCCCGGGTGGCCAGGGCCTGGAGGCGCCGGCTCTGGTCTGTCGGAGGCGACTCACAAATCCAGGGCCTCTGATGAGCACATCTCCTCCGCCATCTTCACGCTGCGCCTCCTCCTCAGCCCTTCTGCGTGTCCCAGCCTGCGACAGTGCGATAAGGCACGGGGGATTCAGTCCTGGCGGCTGGGAGTGGGGGTGAGCGGGGGGATTAGGCCGCCCGTGACCCGCGCATTAGCCAGGGGAGGGGCGCCCTGGGCCCGCACCGGGATAGCTCCTTCCTCTTGCGTTGACACATTCGCCATGCTAATGGACGGCTTGGAGAGCTTAGCCTGGTGGTGGGCACGGTCACCATCGGCCTCCTCCGCCCCGGCGTGGGCACTCCCGGGCAGTGTGTGCAGCCCTGGCCGCCTCTCTCACCCTGCCTGGGGCCTTATCCAAGCCACTGCTCCAGGGAGCCCGGATGAAGAGATGCCGCACGTGTCTGCCTCCAGGCCTCCCCCGATCTGCAGGTCCCTCCCGGGAAACTGTCCAGAGCCCCCACGGGTGCTCCCAGCCGTTAAAAACACATGCAACAAAAAACCCGACTTTACGGCTCATGCAGCTCTTGGGGACACTGCTGAGCCCCGCTAGGATCGCACTGTGCACACCTAGGGACAGCCCCGGGGCCTTCTGGGAGGCAGCACCTGGGAGCCCCCAGCCCCACCAGCCTCCAGCTCTGTGGTCTGCCTCTGGTCTCCAGGCCCTTGCTCCCGCCCACCTTCCACTTCCGTCTTCAGGGAGTGGGGGAGGGGGTACATGGAGCTCCTGCCTGGGGTCCCAGACGTGGCTCCAACGTCAGTCAACTCTGCCCTTGCAAGATGCACCCTCTCAGCCCCTAGGCCGCCGCTCAGGGGCCTGGGCTGCCAGAGCTGGCCTTTTTGTCTCAGAAGAAATCTGCAGGTTTTCCAGGGATCTCCAGAAGAGAGCAACTCGCTGCTCCCTCCAGGGGCGGCACAGTGTGGAAGACACGGGGCGCACGGGAGACGGCTCCAGGGAGCTCCCCCTGGGACCAGGCTCCGCCACAGCACCCGGGGGCTGAGGGGAGCAGGACTGAGAGTGTCAGTGGGGGATCGACAAATGGAACACAGGGAGGTCCTGGGGCTGGGCCCAGCTGGTCCTTCAGAGAGGCCTGCGGTGGGCGGAGAGGCCACACCTCTGCCCTCCCTCCTGGGCCTGCTGGCTGCCACAGGGAGGCCTCAGAAGTCGCGGCGAGGCTGGAGGCAGCAGAGTCCCTCTGAGACTGTGCAGAGGAGGAGCGCACCACTGATGGCACAGTGAGTCAGGTTTATTGTCCCAGCTCTGATCGTCCAGCAGAGTCCTCGGTCCTTCCTGGGTGGTGAGACTCCCTTGCCCACCTGTCCACCCACACAAGGAACCGGGAGTGCGGGGGAGACGGCCATGGTGGGAGCTCCTGGGCGCTCCCTCCACGCTCCCTGCACACAGAGTCCGCTGCACCGCCGAGTCTCCTGGTGCGGAGGCTGGAGTCCCCGAGGGCGTGAGGACGTGGGGCTGCCCTGGCTTCTGACTGCCATCCCTGCACCCACGTGTCAGCACTTGGCCCCTCTTCACGGGGACCTGGCCTCTGCTCCAGGCTCTGGATTAGGGCTGTGCAAACAGCGCAGGTCTGAGAGCCAGCTTTGGGCTGGGGCCATGTTGCTGGCTGCAGCTGCCCGGGCTTTCTCGGGCTTTCGCAGATGGAGCAGCATCCCTGTTGGCAGACCTGTCCCGTGGCCTCTGAACGTGGCCCCGGCCACCTGCGTCACTGCTGCAGCACAGACTCAGAGCGGTGCTCACCACCGTCCTGGGCCCCTGCCTGCTGCTTTGATCAGGTGGAGCCACCTGGCTCCCGTGGTCTCATGGTCTCTGCTCACACGCAGCTGTGAGGACGCACACGCTAAGGGCTCTGCTGCTGTTGGATGCAGCTGTCAGTAGAGCGAGACCCCTCCCGGCTCCATTGTGCCACTCCTTGTGTACATCCCATGACATTCCGTGAACAGAAGGTGCCCCAAGCCCTCCCCAGCTCACAGCGCCCCGTGCCCCCCCCCACTGACCATTTCCATTTCCCCCTGCCGGTGGGCACCGCTGCTTCCTCGCGGGATCCTGCAGCACCTGCGTGATGAGTGAGCATCGTTCAGGACCAAACAGTGCGTGGACCCCTGAGCCTTCCAGGCCCATCTCTGCACCTTCTTGGAAATCCACTTGGAGCCAGAACAAGAAGCTCCCTTTCTGGAGAAGTGATCCCGTCCCCCAGGGGATGCCTGCCGCAGCTGATCCCGCGAGGATGGCTGAGCCCGCTCCCCCACAACACCCCGTGGTTCCTCCCCGTCATTTCCCATGCCCTAGCTGTGCATGCCCACCACTCCAGCCAGCCTCTCCGGCACCTGTCGATGTCCCTGAGTAAAGTCTTCGTCCATTATTGCACAAGTGCCATTGATCAGCTTTCTTTGCAACAAAAGAAAAACTGCCCCAAGCTAGAATCTGACTTCTCTGCCATCCTTGGTGAGCAGGGCCGTGGGTCCACAGAGCCTCTGGCCCCTGCCTCTGCCCCGCAGGTGCAGCACATCCCAGGCAGGGGCGTTGGCTCAGCCCTGGTCACCGTCCGGTGAACAGGACAGGAGGAGGGTGTGGCTCTCACAGGGGATGCCACGCTCGGCAGTGGCTATGGTGAGCCTGACTTCCAGCCAGGAGGACTCAGCTGCTGGGAGGGGCTCCTTCCACCCGGCACCAAGGCCAGGAGCTGTGTTCAACCTGGGCACTTGCGCAAGGCTCCGGGCTTGGGTTTGCTCTCTTTTCACCTTGCAATCCTTAGCGTTGCTCTGCAAGGACTTCCACATCTCCACGTTGGCCTCCTCACGTAATGACCGTTCCTGAGGACAAGCCTGGGGGCAGAACTTTGGCACTACGAGGCCCCGACCTTCCGATGTCTCAGTACACACCTCAGAAGGCGCAGAGAGCGGACAGGTGAACAAGAGCGTGGACAAGCTGAGAGCCTGCAGGACCTGGGAGGTGCTGGGACAGAGGCCCCGCTGCAGGCGAGAGTGGGAAAGGGAGGCGGGCAGAGGCCAAGGCGGGAGTGTGGGACACAGATGGTGGGGGAGGGACAGGCAGCCCACAGGGGACCAAGGACCTGGTGTACAGCAAGGTCAGGGAAAAGTGGGAGAGCACGGATCCCTTGGGAGCCATGTGGACCCCATGGACATTACATGGATCCCACGGGAGCTACGTGCATCCCATGGGAGCCACATGTGTCCCGTGGAAGCTGTGTGGCTCACACAAGAGTGGATTTCAGTGGAGCCATGTAGATCCCATGGGAGCTCTGTAGATCCTACGGGAGCCTTGTGGAGCCCATGGCAGTTGTGTGGATCCTATGAGTGGCACAGAGCCCGTAGGAGCTGCATGGATCCCAAGGGAGCTGTGTGGACCCCGTGGGAGTTGTACTGATCCAGTGGGACTTGTGCAGATCCCACGGAGCTGAGCAAACCCCACTGGAGTTGGGCATTCACAAAGGAAAGGATGGAAAACAACACAAAACGACAATGATGGTTTTTAAGACGAGGACTGAAATGTGAGCCCCGGTGTTGAGCCAGAGCAGGTGAGCGGTTAGCTCGGCGGGGCTCGGGAATGGATGAGCACCGGGGCAGCAGAGGAGCTGGCTCCGAAGTCGGCCTGCAGGGGGCACTGATGGGAACAGCTGGCCAGAGGCAGGTGCCCCCTAGAAACTGGACACAGGGGGAGGATTTCAGACGGAGGGCGCTTTGTAGTGGACTCCTGGGCTGGGAGAAAGGATCCAGTTGTGTGTGTGTGTGTGTGTGTGTGTGTGTGTGGTGTGGAAGGCTCACCGTGGGAGCTGTGGCACAGCGGGTTAAGCCGCTCTTCGGGCTGTCCCCAGAGCAGATTGGAGCCTGGTCCCAGTCTCGGCTCCTCAGCTCCCGTCCAGCTCCCTGCTCCCGTGCCGGAAGCAGGCCCACACACTCACTGCCTGCCGCCATGGAGGAGACACGGGAGGAGTTCCCTCCCCCACGTCCAGCCACGTCCAGTCTCCATGCACTCAGGGAGGGGACCAGCAAATGGACATCGCCCTCTGCTTCTCCCTCTCTCTGTCACCCTGCCTTTCACATAAACAAATCTTAAAATAGGAATATCCAGGCTCCGAGGCAATTATGCTTTTTTTTTTTTTTTTTTGGATTTTTAAATTTCCCAGAATGAGCACCCTCTTCTGCCCAGGACACTTACATTTTGACAAAACTGCTGACATCCTCAGACATTTTTCCCTGCAGAGAAAATGTTCCTACTTGCATAAACATCGCCAGTATTTTTTTTTCTTCCTTAAGGCAAAAAACTCAAATGACAAATCAAAACATAAGCCTTCCAAGCCCAGTGAATGGCTAAATTTGTCAATGTTCTCTCAGTTTATATGAAGTATTAAATTGAACCTTAATTGGTGTGTTTTGTTTATTTTTCTTGGTTTATTTGTCTCTATCCAAGGGGAATTTGTCACAGAGCAGAGGATTATATCTTGAAAGATTTATAAAGCTGAGTGTGTTTCTTAGTGACGGCATTGAAAATCCACTGTTAAGGGCGGAGATTGGAGGGCACTTCCTCTTTTGGGTTTTGATTTGTTTTTAAGCCACTGAAGCATCGGCAAAGCCCCCGGACCTTCCAGCTGTCGCACTGGGGACGTGAGGGAGAAGCGTGGCGGCTTGTGAGCGAACACCCTTCCTGCTGGTGGAGGGAGGAGGTGCCACCTTACCGCGGACCAGATCTTGCTGGTTTCTGGATTCCGAGCAACCGCTGTTGGTAGACGCCCCTCCAGGGCAGCACACAGACTAAATGGCTTACAAATGACAACAAACCATGAGCAGGCTTCTGTGATCCCAGGACGCTAACCTGAGACCTGCGAGTCTGAATTTCCCGCAGTACAGATACACACAAACGGATGCCAAGGTCGCGCGTGAATTCTTGGCACACACGGTGAGATAGTGAACTTTCAGAGCCCGGTGCCGAGGCTTCGGGAGAGCATCCCCTCTCTCTGAAGAGTGAGATGTTTGGTTTTAGCCTAGTGAAATATTGATAAGCTTCTGATTTGCAATGATTTCCTGTCTTTGCTGATCTTCTCCGTGTGGACTCAGTTCACATTTCCCTGTGATTTGCACACATCCCAAGTCAGATGAAATTAGGCCAGAGCTACTTCACCGGTGCCCACGGTGACAGCCGGGTCCCCAGGTATAGGAACTTGCCATTACATCGCTGCTTTATTTGCTCCGCGATTAATATTTCATTCTGCCCCTAAACGAGGCAGCGCCTCAGTGCAGGGTGGCGAGATGCATGGATGGATGTACACGCTCGCTGCGTGCTCGCAACCTGCTCATTTTAAACTGTCTGTAAAATACACATTTTAGATCTTTGCCGGATGTAAAAGGAGTTCGTGTGCTTATTTCGCCAGTACTAACGACCACACTGAACCGAGTGAGGTCGCCAGTGCTACCATTTTGACATATAAAAGACAATGTCTTACGGCTTGACCTAGACAATATTCTTGCATTGTGATTACTAAGAATTTATAATACAAGTTCTAGTTTTAAGGTGACCAAGAATAATTCATAACTTACTACGAGCATGTTCATTGAAATATTTGATTTCAATGAAATTTTCAGCATTTGATGTTGAGTCTGTTCTTTGGAGTAGAAAGAGACCACATGACTACCGTGATTAAAAAAAGAAGCAGGACACGTCCCAGTTTGCAGGATGTGAGACGGGGGAGTCACCTGATCCCCAGCTTCCTAACAGGTTGAAATGCCGACTGGGTGAAGACGCTGCAGGAAAGATGGTGTGTTAATCTGTACAAAATCTGGTTGTTTAAGGACTCATTCTAGAAACATCGGAGGTAGAGCAATGCGGATATTTGTACCTGTAATTATAGCCAACAGTTTTTAAGTACAAAGCAGGTACACGCCCAGCCCTGCCGTGGCCGTCACGTGTTCACAGCACAGACAATGCAACAGGCACTGCTCGGCCCCCACTGCAGCCCCAGCAGGCGACGTGCAGCCGTCACACAGCTGTTCCGATAGCTGCTCTGCCGTGGCCAGCTGTGGGGCTGACACACATGCCGGTACTCACACGCATGCCACATGAAACATACGTGTGTGCAGTGTACAGTTAATCACATGTTCAGAGTCGTTATATATGAAATACATACTTCACCCCAGCATTTCAACAGAGTTTATTTTGCTACAGTGTGTACAGAGGGTTCTCATTTATACCACCGTTGTCAGTAGCGAGGTTTTCTACTTTCCAGTTTTCTGCACACTGGGGGCAGCGTTGCAGGAAGCCTGCGCTGGAATCGGGCAGCAAGGTGTGGGCCTCGAAGCCGGGGTGTCCGCGGCGTGACCGGCCTGTGCCGAGGGCCTGGCCCTGCCTGGCCCGTGACTTGGGAAACACAGGCCCTGCCCTTCACTTCTCTTGTTCTATTTTCTCTTTTTGCATGGAGTTTAAAAAATGTTTTGCTAATATAAAGAGAAGAGATTGCATGTGTCTCCTGGGTAGAGTTCTAATAAGGTGGCCCTGGTGCAGTCTGCTGTGGACCCAATGTTTGTGTCCCCCAGTTCCACAGGCAAGCCCCAAGCCCAGCGCTCTCCGTCGGGGGTGGAGCCCCTGAAGGCCTCCTCTGCCGCTTCCACCGCTCAGCGAGAAGGACCCTCAGAGCGCCCCGGACGCCAAGCCTGGGGGGCCTGGGTCTGGGACTCCCCAGATCCCAGAACTCCGAGGAATCACTCGTGTTCCTATGCTGCCTGGCCCATGACGTTCTGTTGTAGCCACCCAAGCAGAGGGAGGCCGGGCCGCAGCCAAGAATATTATGTTTTAAACTTCTTATTTATTTGAGAGGCAGAAAGGGAGTAGAGGGGGAGAGAGAGAAGACAGAGAGCGCTTGCCTGCTGGGCCACTCCCCAGACGTCCACCGCGGCCTGAAGGTGGCAGCTGCCATCCACCCAGGTTGGGGTAACCAACTTCGGTAAATTATGACATCATAACCATTTTGGTGACAGAATCACCAAATCACGGGCTGCCCCGGCAGATGGACACTGAGATTCGGAGATGGCCCTGCCCGGAGACGTGAAGGCCCTGGCCTACGACGTTCGTCTTCCCTTTCTTTTCCGCATGGAACTCACACGGTGCACGAGCGAACAAACCCTCCGCACCCCAGGGCTGCGCTTCCCCGGCACAAGGTGCAGGGCCCGGCGTTTGCAGAGTCGCTCCTCTGTGCCGGCGTGCCCGGCTTTGTTCCCCATTGCCGCTTACACCTGCTTGCCTGAGCCCCGTCAATATTCAGGCTAGCACTCTGAAATGAAACTATAAATTTCAATTTGGAGAAAATAAACCCTCATTTGGGTTCATGAGTTTTAAATAGCACATTACCATTGGCTCCAGCGGGTTTGCATTTCCAATGTCATCGTGTGCGTTTGACAATAGATGCTCCATTCTCTGCCAGAGAGGCGAGCCAGCGCATGCGAAATGTACCTCTGCTTAAAATGGAGGAATTGATTGGAGCTGTCAGTCAGCGCTGACACGGAGTGAAATCCCTGTGCAGGCACTGGAGACGTGCGTCCTCACGTTGTCTGCAGCCTCTGGAGCGCCAGGGTCCCGTCTCTGCCTGCGCAGGACCTGAAGGACAGAGCAAACCCCAGTGTGGAAACAGCTCTATGCCAGGCGCCACAGCAGGCGTGCTGGACGCCCAGGGCGGAGCCCACGTGGGGAGGCCACGGTGCAACCACGGCTCCCTCCCTCCGCACCTGCGGCGCACTGGGTCACGTGGCTTCCACTCCGGTGGGCTGCCATGTCTGTGCCTCCTTTGTCTGGGGCGTGGTTTCCACGATGATGGTCTCCTTTGCTAAACTGTAAAATGTAGTGAACAGTGCAACACGTGTCGCCTCCGGGGAATTCCCATCCAGAATTAAAATCCCGATAAAGGAGGAGCTGTGAACTCTCCCTCTCTTCTCCGATAAAGGAGGAGGTGTGAGCTCTCCCTCTCTTCTCCGATAAAGGAGGAGGTGTGAGCTCTCCCTCTCCAATAAAGAAGGAGGTGTGATCTCTCCCTCTCTTCTCCGATA
>CM027409.1:83585137-83623821 GCA_015711505.1 Sylvilagus bachmani
AGGAGGTGTGAGCTCTCCCTCTCTTCTCCGATAAAGGAGGAGGTGTGAGCTCTCCCTCTCTTCTCCGACTGTAGTAGGAAAGCAAGAACACACTGTTTCTGAGAGGTAAACCAGTAGGTCCGGTGAGCCACGAGCGATGTCTGCAGCAGGTTCCACGTTTTCTCTGGTGTGGCCGGCGCTGTTGAAATCCCCATTGCCTAACAGAGTGAATTGGCCGGAAGTCGACGATGGGAGGAAAAGCTGGACAGGATTCTGGAGCAGAGAGCGAGCTGCAGGCTCGGAACGTGAGAAGCAGCTTCACACAGGCTCTGCCCAGGCCAGGGAACTCGGCTGGGGACCCGGGCTTCCAGCCGGGCTCTGCCGTGCCGGCAGCAAAGCGCCCAGCCAGGCTCCCGTAGCACCAAGCCTCGGTCACTTCGCCCACGTCGGGTCGTGAGAGTGTGACTCAAGGGCAGCAGGAGGATCCTGCCTCTCGACAGAAGGGCCGCCGAGCCTGCTGGCGAGGGCGCTGGGCCAGAGCGGAGACGCCACCCCCTCGGGGTCACTGTGTCCCACTCCATGGTGGAATCCACGCCACAAGGGCCCTCAAGAAGTTCCTAGAGGCCAGCGCCGCGGCTCACTAGGCTAATCCTCCACCTGCGGCGCGGGCACCCCAGGTTCTAGTCCCGGTTGGGGCGCCGGATTCTGTCCTGGTCACTTCTCTTCCAGTCCAGCTCTCTGCTGTGGCCCGGGAGTGCAGCGGAGGATGGCCCAAGTCCTTGGGCCCTGCACCCCATGGGAGACCAGGAGAAGCACCTGGCTCCTGGCTTTGGATCAGCGTGGTGCGCCGGCTGCAGCAGCCATTGTGGGGTGAACCAACGGCAAAGAAAGACCTTTCTCTCTGTCTCTCTCTCTCTCACTGTCCCCTCTGCCTGTCAAAAAAAAAAAAAAGTTCCTAGAAATTGTGAGTTGTGAGAAAACTGAGGGTAGAGTCCAAATTTTATGGGACCAGAAAAAATATCTCTTTAATTCCATTTTCCCACCAACTCCTTGAAGTCCTCTCTCTGTCGTGAAATGGGTGACAGCAGGGGTCCACGGGGAGCAGAGGAAGCTGGAAACGTTCTGTGGCCCTGGGCACTTGCACGGCCTGTGAGGAGGAGCCGGACCGTGGGGAGGCAGACCCAGGGCCACCGCGGGAAAGGGAGAAGCAGGAAGTAGAACCAGGATGCTTCGCAAGACAGGGACACCGGAGAGTGAAGATGCTCAAAACCAGAAGCCAAAAACGTGCGCAAGTCAGACAGAGACCAAAGGCACCAGCAGGAACACAGGGACACGTCTGGAGTCGTGGACTCACTGCTTCAGCAATAGCTCTGAACACACCAACTCGAAGACAGAGAGCAAGCCCCGGCCCTGCGCGGCCTGCCAGAAGCCAACTAAACTAGGAAGACGTGTGTGCATTGAACGTCAGCTGCGGAGACAGGTGCACCACCCTGGCACCAGCCGAAAGGGTGCGAGTCGCCGTGTCGCGTTCAGACGGAGCCGACTCGAGAGTCGGGAGGGAGATCTGAGAGGCAAAAGGGGCACTGCCTACGATGACCCCGCCGCCGGCCCAAGTCCTGGGACCCTTAATGTGTACTCGTTTAATAACGAGACCTAAATCTGTGAGGGAAAACTGGTCACACTTCAGGTAAGGACAAATGGACGGACCCATGATACGCATTGGAGACGTTAGCTGAACTTGACAGCGCGGTCCCTGAGCCGGTAGGACGTTCCACCTGGCTGAGCTCGACAGCGCGGTCCCTGAGCCGGTAGGACGTTCCACCTGGCAGAGTCCACGTGCTTCTCCAGCTCACCTGAAAGGTCTGTTAAGATAGACCATTCTCCGGCCCACGGATCGCAGCTTCAGGAGCAGAGTCGTGCAATGCCTGCTCCCAGAACTCAGAACAGAAAGACAACTGTAAAATCCTCCAAAACTTAGATTGTAAACAAATCGATTTCAAATAACACAGTTGTCAAAGAAAAGAATCTCAAAAAGAATTTTTGAAGTATTTGGAACTAGATGAAACTAAAAATGTAATTTTTCTAACTTTGTAGGATGAAGCAAAAGTGTTTAGAAAAACATTTCTATTAATTAAAGGCATAGATCAGAAAATTTTAGAAATAGAAAACCAATAATACTTTAGAAAAGTAGAAAAATAGCAAATTAAAATCAAATTAACTAAAAGAGAAAAAATGATACAAATTTGGGCATATATTACTGAAGTTAAAACAGAGACTCAACAGAAAAAATCAGAAAATTTAAAGCTACAAAACTAAAATATCAATAGAATAAGTAAGCTTCCAGCCAGGCTAACTAGGAAAATGTAGTAAGTGATAGAAATCCCTAAATCAGAATTGGAAGGAGCACACGGGCACAGGCCACGCAAGCACGCGAGGACAACGAAGGGAACTTGCGAGCGTCTCTAAGCCCACAAATTGAGCAGCCTGAGCCTGCTGGAGCGCACCAACTCCCTAAGAGACACACGCCACCAGCCCCCGTTCAAGAAGGCATTTTTCTGGAGATTTATTTTATTCAATTATCTGAAATCAGAGTGACTAAGAGACAGAGATCTTCCATCTGCTGGTTCACTCCCCAGATGACCACATCAACCAACCAGGACTGGGCCAGACAGAAGCCAGGAGCCGGAGCTCCACGCTGGTCTCCAGGTGGGAGGCAGCGGCCGGAGCACGTTGGCCACCACTGCTGCCTCCCAGGCGCACACGCGTGACGGGCGGGGCAGGGTGGCTGGAATTCACGGTGATCCTCCGATACGTGATGCCATGCGCACAAGCTGCAGCCACCATGCCAGTGCCAAGAGGAAATTCATACATGGTGTGAACAAGCCTATACCTGATAAAGATACCGAACCAGCAGTCAACGACCTCTCAGGCCAGAAAGCACCGTGCCCAGCTGGGCTCACTGGTGAATTCTACCAAACAGTAAGGAAGAAATGCATCACTCCCCGGCGATAGTGTCCAGAAAGATGGAAGCCATGGAACACTTCCTAATCACTCTGCCTGGGTAGTGTGGGCTGAAAGCCAACAGCAGGAAAGGGGACCACATGACGACAAACCAGTATTTTTCATGAATCTCGTTGGAAAATCCCCAACAGAATTTTTTCATGCTGTTTGTTGAACTCTTTACTTAGTATAGAGTTGATCGTATGTGTATAGTTATTTGAAAATAGATCTTAGTGCAGCATAAGAATGGGAGTAGTAGAGGGAGGAGGAGGAGGGGTGGGAGTGTGGGTGGGAGGGCGGGTACGGAGGGAGAATCACTGTGCTCCTCAAGTTGTACTTGTGAAGTGCATGAAGCCTTAAATAAAAGGTTTCTGGGGAACAAATCTCCAGCTAAATATTATAAATCAAATCCCACAAGTTACAAAGATGAAATTGTAGGCATGACAAAGTTGTGTTCGTTACAGGAATACAAACCTGCTTCAACATTTGAGAATCCATTAATGTAACCAATCAGATCAATAGGCTAATCAAGAAACTCACATGACCATATCAACAGATGCAAAAAGCATTTAACAGAATTCAACACCCATTGGTGATAAAAAATCTTCAGCAAACCAGGAACAGAAGCAGGCTTCCTCAATCGGAGAGAGACGTTTCTAAGAACCGACTGCTGCCATCCCACTCGATTGTGAGAAGCTATGTTTTCCTGCTGAGATCAAACACAAAGACGACGCCCCTCTCGCCACTGTCTGTCAACATTATACTGCAAGTCCGAGCTACACAGATAGACAAGAAAGGGGCACGGAAGATGTTCACCTCGCAAAAGAAGAAATCAAACTTTCTTCATTCACAGATGGCGTGAACATCGGCGTTTACAATCTGAAAAACTGACCCCAACACTCTTGGAGCTAACAGGCATTACTGCGAAGGTTACAGGACACAAGATCAACACACAAGCCCCACCCCTTTCTTGTGCACCTCCAGTGAGAAAACACAATTACACCTGAAACACACGCTACCGTTTGCATGGCCATCAGAGTGTTTGTGTTTAAAGAAAACAAAGCATGCACAAGATCTGTGTACAGAAAACTTCAAAACTCTCGTGAAAGGCATCAAAGAGTGGAGTGAGTGGGGAGGGCGTCCATGTTCATGGATAACGGGGAAGATTCAACACTGTCGGGACGTCAGCTCTGCCAGCATAATCTACAGCCTGGGCATTGACAAACCGATTCCAATGCTGCGTGAAGAGGTGAAGGACCCAGAACACCCCGCTCTCTGTTGAAAGGGAACAATGAAGTTGGAAAACTGACACTACCCGACCTCAGACTTCCTAAAAAGCTATGGCAACCAAGATAATTTGGTGCTGTTGAAAGAAAAGACAAATGGAACAAGGAAACAGAAGAGAGAGCCCAGAAATTGATCCACATAATTACAGTCAACTGATCTTTGACAGGGAGCAAGGGCAAAGGGTCTTTTCAACGCATGAGGCCGGCCCGACTCTGCCTTCACAGGCAAGGAAGCCCCGCACCGTCAAGCCAGGACCTAACACTCCGCACACACATTAACCCCATGCAGGCCGTGGACTTCAGTGTGAGATGCAGCACTGGAACCAGTCACACAACACTGCAGAAAACTGCTCGTGACTTGCTGGGCGCAACACCAAAAGCACAAGCCAGGAAAATAAGGAAAGAGAGGCCGGACTTCGCTGAAATTAAAAACAAATATGCTATGAAAAAGAAGACTGTGGACAAAGGGAAAGACCAAAATATACAATGAACTCTTGAAACTTAACAGCAAAAGAACAAGGTAATTAGGAAATGAATCAAACACCTCAGCAGACCCCTCGCCAAAGGAGACTTTCAGAAGGAAACGGCATACCAAAGGCGCTCACCATTGTACATCAGGAGGAGACTGTGGACTACAACACCGAGCTGTCAGCCTGCACCTGTCAGAGCAGCCAGGATCCAGAACTCGGATGCTGGTGAGGACGTGGAGCAACGTGAACCTTCCTTCGTTACTGGGAGGTAACGAAACGGTGCAGACACTTCCAGAGACAGTGTGGTGGTTTCGAAGAAAACTAATCACACGCTCACTGCCCGATGGCTCATATATTTGGTATTTATCCGAATGAGTTTAAAGCGTATGTCCACACCAAAGCTGCACGTGGCTGCTTATAGCATATTTACTCATGTTTGCAAGATCTCGGAAGTGGCCAGGATGTCCTTTAACAGATGAGCAGATACATAAACTTCTCAAGGCTGCGGGCTATTGGTTAGTGCTCAAAGGAAAGGAGGTATCAAGCCGTGAAGTGCCACGGAGTGAACCAAAATGCGGACGACCGAGTGAGAGATGCGGGTCTGAAAGGTTGTATGTTGTGTAACTCCGGCTGGAAAAGGCACCGACGAGGACATCGCAAAATGATTAGTGAGGGCGAGGAGTCAGAGGAGGAGGGGTGAGAATGTGGAGACGGGGGTGTGGAGGAAGTGCGGGGGTCTAATCCTACGGCGGGGCGGCTCCACGCCGATACATGGACATGTGGCGACACATGTAATGGACGCGTTACAGACACATGGCCAGCACACAGCCCAGCCTGACCCTCAGGAAACCCCGGGCTCTGGGTCACGGGACGTGTGTGCTCACATGTCAGCGTGCACCCCTGACCCCGGCGAGCTTGGCAGTAGCAGGTGAGGCTGGGGGGAGGGGAACTCACCACCATTTCCACTGATCCTTGCTGTGAATCCAAAACTGCTCTAAATGGGACTTTTTATTCATTTTGAAAGATTCTATAGATCGACCCCGCTGATTCTCGTCTGTGCAGCATGCACTTTGCACACAGGGTTCACACTAAGGAAAGAAAGCGAGCTTGCCGACGCGCCTTCACCACCAGCAGCTGGCACAGAGACGCAGTATGGTTCGTGAGGCGCTCAGCATGAAAACAAAGCCCCACTCCCCAGGATTCGTGCCGCTGTGGTAAAGGGAAGTTTTGCCCCCAGCACATATCTCTATTACCACATTCCTCCAAGATCAGCTCTCGTGTTCTGAACCCAGAGTTTATTTCTAAGTGGAAAGAGCAAATTGGCTTAATAGACAGCCATTCGTTGCCAAAGGAGTTGACAAAGTACTTAGGCATGCAAGGATCATGCGTTTACTGAGAAAGGAAACATTTACATAAAAAGTGTTGAGTTGTACCGGTGGGTTTAGTGGAACTAAGATTGGCGCAGCGTCCTGTAAAACACTCCGGGTGGGGTGGGGTGGGGTGGGGGTTGAGCCCCTGCACCCCCAGCCTCAGCCTCCTGTCCTCCACTGCCTAGAGACGGAGCCAACGTGCCCACGTCCCACCTCCGCCCTCCCTTCCTGCTGCTCTGCACCAACTGACGAGAGGGCTCATTTCTGCTAAGATGCCACAAACCCACCCCAGGGCTGCGTGCCTGCCAGTCACATGGGAGCCGTCTGTTATCAACGCGTCTGGTGCAGTATCGCAGGGCCTGTGCGGGAGTCACCGCTGTTCCACTTAGCGTCCTATTTGCTCTAGAACTCGCGACCCCTGACGCTGGAAGTTCAGATGCTCCTGAGAAGCTTTCCAGTGCGTCCTTGGACCGAAAAGCTTAGCCCTGCAGCGTGATAAGGAACGCACTGAGCGGCTGTCTCGGTCAGAACAACTCTGCCATTTGTGGGATGGGGAAGAGTGGAAGCCACCCATTCCGATCTTGCCGCCACACCTCCAGGCACAAGAGCTACAGCCGGGGCACGTGACAGGGGCTCCGTGTCCCGCGTGTGCATGCATGTGTAGGAACACAGTCTGTGCAGGTGGTCCCCCACCTCTGGGATGCCGCGGAAGTGGTACACGTTGAGGAATCTCGTCTTTTTTCCCAGTCCAGTTCTCTGTGCTGCTGGGCAGGGCCTGTGACCCTCCGTCACCAGGGTGAGCTACTGATACCCCACAGGGCACCAGGGGCCGACGTAGTCAGTACATCGCGTGAGGCCCTCACACCTGCTTTAAGATGGCCTTGGTGCTACACGGTTCCGTGCAGGTGAGGGTAAGGTGAACGTTCGGGCTAAGCAGTCTCGGGTCTGGACTTCGCTGCGGTGAGGGTGTCCACGGCCCCAGTGACCTGGGAGAAGCCCAGCTCCTGCTGGGTTTGCCCCCGTGAGTCAGGAGCAGCTGCACCCACAGAGTTCGGGGCCGTGTGCAGGTTCAGGCGTCCGCTGAGATGCTGCAGCGTGGGCGTGAGGGGCCATGAGCTCACCCGTGCCCGTGTAGATGCATCGAGACAGTCGACTGACTCCCTCCCCCTGGAGAACCCTGTCTACTACAGCAGCCCTGCCCGGCCCCCTGCAGGAGGCAGCGAGGAGACTGGTTCACTGGCCGTCCGCCTGTCCCCCTCTCAGAGGCCACGTGGAACAGCGTGTCCCTGGAGGGAGCGGGAAGGAGGAGGCCCGGCCCGGACAGCAGTGCGGTCAGCGGAGCTCCCTCTGCCGCAGACTGTTTTTTCCTGCCTCTGGGCCCACCTCCCTTCTCTTCACCTGCCCTTTGCTTCCAGTGGCCCCGGCCCAACTTCCAGATGGATCCCAAAGGAGACTTGCACCATCATTGCAGGGTGTGTGTTTGTGCTGTTGACAACATCACCGCTCTCCTGGGCACTCCAGGGCCTAGCTCAGGCCCGCAGGCAGTGCTGTCGGAGGAGCCCTTTCTCCATCACACTGCCCAGCAGCGCTGGAGCAGGGCCGCTATGCCAGGGACACTGGTGCAGGCCGAGCTGTCTCGGTCCCTCCAGGCATGGGCAGAAAGGAATGGCAGCCACGAAAAGCGGGTCAATTGGGTTTTCCAGAGCCAACAGCACCGTCTGTGCTCCCCAGCTCTGAAAACGTGGCTCCGAGTGTCGGAGTTGGACCTGATGCATCTCTTCAGCCCGTAATGGAGGTCAAGGGCCTGCTCGCAGTCGCCAGGGGCAGAGCCTCGCCGGGGCCTGTCCCAGCCACGCAGCTCTGGGCTTGCTGCCATTGCTGGGCGCCATGGGGCTGTCACCGGGTCCTTTGGAACTCTCTCTAGCTTGGCACCTGGTCCCGGCTTCGATGTGGCCCCAAACACAGCCCGGTGCTGCTGGTTTGCAGGCTGTGCAAATGAGCGCTGCCTGCAAAGTGTCCCCGGGCTGTGAGCTGACTGCCCGGCCTGCGTCCGGCCACTCTGATCCAGCACAGGGGCACAGGCACACATGGAAGCCCCCACGCTTCCAGCGTGCACTGCTTCGTTGATATATTCTGCCCAACGCGGACTTCCTGTGGGTGTGATGCCACAGAGCGATGACGCAGAGATGCAGTTCCATAGAGGCTGGGTGAAACACACACGGCACCAGGGAGGAAGTCTTGGACCACTGTGCTGAGGCGCCTGTCCCTTTGGGAAGATGGACGAGGTGGAGGAATGACCGTCTTCATGTCGAAGCCCAGGGCAGATCATGAGGTTTCAACATGAGAGGCATGGCGGCTGTGTGTGTGGGGGGGGTGTGTGTGTGAGAGAGAGACACCAGTACACAGTTCACAGAGTGTGTGTGTGTGAGAGAGAGAGAGAGAGATAGAGAGAGAGACACCAGTACACAGTCACAGAGTACTAAATTCTGGCTGGAGACATTTGCATTTTGCACCTGTTCTTTTCCCTGAAGATCTGATTTAGAATGAAATGCTAACAGCCTAAGTGAGGGCGTCTCTCACTTGCACACTGGTGCGACATGGGGAATGGCACACAGTGGGCCAGCCACGAAGCCTCGTGTTTGCACGCGAGAACCTCACTGCCGAGTCGGCCCGTGTGGATGACACCTGGTTTGCTACACCAATGTCCCTTTTAAGAACGAGAGGAGGCTGTGCCTTTTCCAGTTCTCTGCTGTCTGTATACTTCTTCCACACAGACCGGGTGGCCTACAGTCCAAATACGTCAGTGAACATGACCGAGAAGGCCGAGGCTGTGTCTGATGGCAGGAGGCGCGGGGTCACACAGGCCCCTCTGCACAGACATGGCTACCAGCAGTGCTGGCAGGTGCACCGGGGAGCATGAGAGTGGAGCTCTGCCTTCAGGAGCCCCTGGTGCAGGATCAGCTCTGCGGGGCAGGGACGGGATGGGTGGGTGCAGCGGCCCTGCCGGAATGGATCTACGGACAAACGCAGAGGACCCCCCCCCCCCGGGTTGGACTGTGTCTTGTGTCTTTTTTAAAGATTTATTTATCTGTTATCTGAAAGGCAGACTTACAGAAGGCAGAGACACAGAGAGAGAGAAAGTCATCCATCCACTGGTTCACTCCCCAGATGGCTGCAATGGCTGGAGCTGTGCTGATCCAAAGCCAGGGTCTCCCACAGGGGTGCAGGGGCCCAAGCACTTGGACCATCTTCTACTGCTTTCCCAGGCCATAGCAGGGAGCTGGATGGGAAGTGGAGCAGCCAGGACTCGAACCAGAGCCCATATGGGATGCGGGTACTGCAGGTGGCGGCTTTATGGGCTACACCACAGCACCGACCCCTTGTTTTGCCTTTTAGTCATTGACTTTAAACTTGCCTTTTGATTCTTAATAAACCAGGACCCATCAGAAAAGGTAGGCTCTGACTTGCACAGCCGTTCCCTGTGCCCCAGCTCTTCCCTCTAGGAACGGCCATGGAGCCGGGGCTGGGGGTGCACAGACGGGAGAATCCCACCCTTCTGCTGCCCTCTGCACCCTCCAGCCCCCTGCCTTCTCCTCTCAGTGGCTGGCGCTCTGCTGTCTTTCTCCTGTGAGTGCAACGGCTTCCTGGCGACAGCTGGGCACTCTGTCCTAGGCCCCAGGGGTGGGGGCGGCCAGCTGGGCTTCTGTGAGGGTGACTGCCAGGAGAACCCGGATGTGAAGGCCAAACGCCACCTTCATGGACAATCACTGCATCTGTTTTCATGATGCCAGCGTTAACCCCTGGTCATCTTACAGGGGCCTAACGTCCCCAGGAAGACTCTGGTCACGCTCTGAATGTGGCCATGGACAGCCCAGGCCACGCCCTGGATCTGAGTGTGGAGGGCCCAGGCCACGCCCTGGATGTGGGTGCGGACAGCCCTCCACCACCTGGCCTAGAGCAGCCGCTGGCCCTGGGCAGCCCCAGACTCTGACCTTCCATCCCCAGGGCACCCCCTTGCATTTGAAACCTGAAGTGAGTCCAAGATCAACCATGGGGTGAGATGTTGGTGACATCAACCCCTAGTTTGTCTTGCACCCGAGAGGGGAAAGTGTGGAAGCCGTGTCACCCCAGCTCCCCGTGCGGCGTGGGCACCGGCTGGGGCAGTTAACAGCTACTAGAGAGCCACAGCAATGCGCCGGGCACTCCTCTGCTGGAACCCCACTGGTCATTAGCCACTGGGGGCCGCCCGGGGCTGCTCGGCTCTCCAGCTGCGAGCCGAGTGTGTTTAAATAAAAACTCAGCCCTCTTAACAAGGAGTTTGATAGAGTGTTAACAATCTTCAGCTTCGGGCTGAGCTGCTAACCAACAAAGTCGCCATTAACTGCTGGTAATGACTGCGTGGCTGGGGATTACTGCTTAATTATGAGCTCGAGAGCCGGCCCCGCCTGCTGCCCACGGAAACTGTTTCTGCATCGTGGATGTTTAACTACCACCTTCTCTCTTCTCAGTGTGCCTCTGGCCCTCGGAGCTGGGGAAGACGCTGTTGGGGCCATGGTGCAGGCTGCAGCCTTTGGTTTGCACAGCTAGGGACTGCCCGTGGACTGTGAGCAAGCACGGGGAACCGCTGGCAGTGAAAGACTTCCCGGGGACCATGGATTCCTCATAAAGCCACGTCAGCCACGATGGCGGGAGAGTCTGCAGCCCCGTGGGTGGAGGTGGCTTAGAACCCAGGAAATGACACTACACACACACACACCCCTACAGCTTGGTGATTGGAACAGGCGTGCACATACATGCACACCTACAGCTTGGTGATGACTGGAGCAGACACACACATACACACACACCGCATCCTACACCTCAGTGATAGAGCATGAACACACACACACACACACACACATACCATCACACACACACACACACACACACATACCCCATCCTACACCTTGGTGACTGGAGCAGACACACACATCATCCTACACCTTGGTGACTGGAGCAGACACACACACACACACACACACACCATCTCTCACACACACACCCCATCCTACACCTTGGTGATGGCCTCTCGGGCTCACGGGCAGCTGGTTCTGGGGTGCGGAACATGGAAATGAACTTTCAGGTTAGGGTCCCCAAACCCTGTGGCATGGGTCCAGGTGGTGGTCCAATGGGAATCAGATCTGGCAGCAATGCAGGAACCCATGGGAAGGCGTTGCCACTCAGGATGGCTGCGTCAGGGAGACATCCCATTTCGAATGACAGCAGAGGTGCGGCTGGAATCAGGCACTGGCGGCGTCCCCAGCGGGCGGGCTTGGATCTGCTCCAATGGCGGGGCAGCCACTTCCTCCCTGGTTTGGCTCTGAACGGCTCTGAAGCTAAGGAGCCCCTCTGAGGGGTGCGGCAGCCGCGTAGCCATGAGAGACGGCGTGGTCTTGCTTCTGCCTTCGCGGGCTGGAAGGCCGAGGGCGCATGCGCCTCTCTGGATGAGACCCTCGCATTCCAGGGAGCTGCTCTACTCCCACGCCCAATGCACACAGCGGACTTGCTTCCTGAAGCCGTGCTGAGACGTGTGTGCACGTGTGTCTGCACACGTCTGCACACGTGCACACGTGGTGTAGGCTGCAGTGCGCTGGGCCTGTGGCTGCTCTGAGCACGGGCCCTGTCTCTTCCTCTGGGACCGTCTCGTGCCTGGGGATGGTTAGTGTTTGTCCCGAAGAAAGATGGAGAAGTTTCTGGAAACAGCAGCCACTCCTGTTCCAAAACAACTTCCTGCAGCAGAAATTGGCTCAGCAGGCCAAGCTGCGGCCTTAGGAACCATGTGCCGCAGGCCCATCCCGCCCTCGCCCTGGTCCGGTAGGTCTGGCCCTGGCCTCCAGGGGCAGCCCGGTCAGGGAGAGGAGGTGGCCTTGTGCTCCTCCTCCTGGCCAGGCAACCCGGGACATGGGTCCCAGAGGGCCGGCCTACCAGCTCCTCTCTTGGGACCCCAGCCCAGAGAGGGGCAGGAGCAGGGGTGACCCCTTCTCTGTGAGGCTGCCACCGCCTGGGCCTCCCTGGGGCCCTGAGGGCCGAGCAGTCACTGGGGAGCTGGACCGAGCCGGCCACCGTCCTGAGGAGTTCCTCCCAGGGCACGGAAAGGGGCAACTGGACGCATGGGAAGATGGGAAGGGTGCTCAATTTGGCCACAGGGGCTGGCAGAGAAAAACTCAGCTGTGACGGAGAGCAAGAGGGTCCCACCCAGGACCCCAGGTCTCCACTGCAGCCCTGGGGCCCACGGCAAGGCACCACCACCCCAAGTCAACAGGGCCCCGCAGAGAAAGGATCGGCATCCTGGAATCAGCCAAGCTTGAAACACCAGCGGCCGGGTGGGGATCCCGGCTCTTGTCAATTCGCAGGTAAAGGCCTCGGAGAAAAGAGAACCAGAATAGAGCAACCGATTTCCTCTTCGGCACACCCAGCGGAGCCGTGCCCCTGTGACCCGGCTGTGCGAGAGACGTGAGCCTCTGCGGCTGCACCTCCCCCGTGTTACTTTCCAAATCTATATTTGGTCTCCTTGTCCAATATGAAAGGCATAACTGGCATTTTTTCCTCCCCACCCCTTGTTTGTACCGCGCTACGAACATGGATTTGGGGAAAGCTACACTGCAGACATATCTCCCCATGCCAGAATTAAATTAAAGCAATATTAAAAATGCCTTTGAACAAGTTACACAACCGGGAGAGAATATTTATAAACTGTGCTTGGGAACACACGCGGCTCGCACTCCCCGCGAGCGACAGGCCCCGTTCATCAGCCACAAGGGAGCTCCAGGCACCCGCAGCCAGGGCCCCCAAGGCCCAGCCGGTGCCGGAAGTGAACTCCAGGCGATGCAGCGTCAGACAATTAGTGCTAACCATGTGCCGGGTCACTCATACTCCAGTGTCTAATGAAATCAAAGATTATTGAGGGCGAAAAATAGTCTCAAACACCCTGAAGGTAAAATTAATACTCCGGCTCGCTCTCTTCGCCGCGAAGCTGAGCCAGGCGCACGTTGGCAGGCACAGCGCGGGCGCTTGCGGGGTGCAGGGCCACGCAGACCACCAGGCGTGCTGTGGCGTGCGGCTGTGGGGTGTGCCGGAGCAGGCCACAGGCACCCACCTTCTGCACAGAGATTCCCAGTCAGCTTCTCACCGCGCACAGGCGTGTAATGGCACACCGGGCTCCGTGCACTCGTACATGCGAGACCGCGCAAAGTTCATTGGAAATTGGAACTAACGTGTCGCTGCAAGGGTTTTTGTGGTCCACGCACATGGAGCAGCATCTGCCAGCATACGTGACATGTGCAGTGTGAACTGCATGGATTTCGACATTTTTGGCACCAAAATAAACTTGCCCTCTAATCCATATTCCTCAATTAAAAAACACATTTTTTTATTTTTCATTTGTTTATTCACTTATTAAAGGCAGAGTAACAGAGCGAGAGAGATGAAGAGAGAGGTCTTCCATCTGCTGGTTCACACCCAGAGGGCAGCAGCGGTGCGTGTGAACCCCGCCGGGACACGAGTCCCGCAAGTGCCATCTTTGGGGTCTGAAGCCTGGAGGTTTAGGAACGTGCAGACACGGGCGACGACAAAGCGGTGCAGACAGCGTGCTGCTCTTTGGACTTCAGGTAGACACAGAGGGTGTGTCAATGCACTTTAGATTCCTTCTGTTCAAAGCCAGTTCCCTCAGGCGCTGGGTTATTGGCCAGGAGCCAAACCAGAATTTGTCATCTCTTAGATGTGCCTACCGAAGTCACGTTCCCCGACGTTTTGCATGACACGGGCTTGACAGTATAATGATTCCGAGGATGAGACAACCTGCATCCCAGGCACCTTCCCAGCTTCTGCGTGGAGTAGAATGCAGCAGAGGCGCGTTCTCCAGGAGAGCGAGGAGCCCCTTGCGATGCGGTGGTCCGTGGGGAGTCAGGGCCAGGGCCTCCCAGCTCCAGGCTGAGGCTGCCTCCAAGGGGTCATTGCATGACCAGTGCCGACGACCCCCACGCTGCAGTAACACCGGCAAACGTGGAAATAAGGAGTCGGGCTGCTCAGGTCAGAGCTACAAACCAGCGCTTGCTGCTACGTTCCGGATCGCTGGGAGCAATGAAAACTGTATTCAGAGAAAAAGTATTATTGCAAAATAACACAAAAATAGTTCCAAGTAAAGAAATTGGGCCTGTGGAGCTTAAGAAAGAAAAGATCTGGTACAGGTGTTCAGAAAGACAAAAATCTATTCCCAACACGTGAGGACATTTTATGTGAGACATAGATCCGCTTCCTCCTAGGAGACTCGAGACCTAGAATCAAGCTATGAGTGAAAGCCACAGAGAGGCACTTTGACCAAACTCTGGGAAAAAAATTAAGAAAACTGCCTGCAGATCAAAGGGCAAGTTCAGAGACTGACAGTTTCCTGTTCTGTGGAAGGATTTGCCGGGTCTGAACGTGGTTGATGGAAAGAGCTGGGTGGTCCCAGCAGTGGGTCAGTCAGTGCTGACTCAGACCCACACTTCCCAGTGGGGCAGGACCGGGGCCACCAGGCTCTACCAGTGTGGCTTGACCACATCGAGTGGCACCTTAAACATCCTCACCAGATCTCAAAGACAGAACAAACAACAGAGATGAGAATATCTCGGTGGTATATTTTTGATGATTGCATTGTCAATTGTTATGTTTGACATATCAGGTTGTCTAAGTCCTTTAAAATAACTACCCCTGTTTCTTTGTACTTCTTCTAATGAGATAACTGAAGTATTTAGGATCGTCTCTGTGGCCTGCATCCCGTGTCTGTTCACCGGCACTGGGCGAGGCCCCGCCCACTCAGAGGTTCACCAGCACTGGGCGAGGCCCCGCCCACTCAGGTTCACCAGCACTGGGCGAGGCCCCGCCCACTCAGAGGTTCACCAGCACTGGGCGAGGCCCCGCCCACTCAGAGGTTCACCAGCACTGGGCGAGGCCCCGCCCACTCAGAGGTTCACCAGCTCTGGGCGAGGCCCCGCCTACACAGATGGGTTGGGGGTCACAGCAGCCACAGCAGGGGAAGTGGAAGGACATCAGGAGACCCCACCTCACCGAGGCGTGGACTCCATCCCCGTATCAGTGACGTCGGGGAAACTGATCAGCTTGTGAGCTCTGGACCGCGTGCAAGTCAGAGAAAGGTTGACTTCAAGGGAACTGAGGTGAGGGACGTGGAAACCGGCAAGGATGCTGTCTATCTGGGGGGCTGCCGGTTGGCCCAGGGGCCGCCCCTACCCTTGGCCCTGGTGCCCCGCTGCCTTCTGGAGCCGATCACAGTGGAAACAATCGCCGCTGTTGCTTCTCTGCTCTCCGAGACGTATGGCACCTGTGAATCATGAATATCGCCAGCAGCTCATAATGCAGAGACGCATCCGCGTTTGTCAGCCGGAGCGACACCCTCAGTGTGGCTGTGGGCATGGGCACAGGCATCCGTGTTTGTCAGCTGGAGTGACACCCTCAGTGTGGCTGTGGGCATGGGCACAGGCATCCGTGTTTGTCAGCTGGAGTGACACCCTCAGTGTGGTTGTGGACGCGGGCACAGGCGTCATCTTGAACTTGTCCAGCTCCTGGGCTGTCAAGACAATCCACTCATCAAGACCGCTGGAGAACTTCGCTTTGTAAAGGAAGAAGCCAGTGAACCGGGATGAATTAGTCAGTTGGAGGAGGTAAGTCACCGTCTGTTTATTCAAGGCCTCGGCCCGCAAACTCAAAAGACCCTCAGGAAGTCCCACTGCGCTTTGCAAACAGCGACATCGTCCTCGCGGGGTGGATTTCTACTAGAGTCGTTCAAGGACGCGCATCTGCCCTGCATGTTCAGGTCCACGTCCAAGTTCCTGCTTTGTGCTTCTAATTCTACGTTTTCTGCACTTCCACAGAATATGCAGAGGGCTCACTTCCCTCTGACGTGGCTGGAACAATGATGTAGACACGTGATAGCAGGAAGCGCGCATGTGCGGGACGGAGGTCGGACGAGTGTGGCAGAAGGAGAGGGAGGATTCCTCAACCCGGTGAGGAAGGTGACGGGTGAGGAGGCCGGGGGTTCTCACGAAACCGACTTAGCAGGATCCCAGCCACCACCGGGCTACTCAGACCCAAAGGGGTGGCAGACAGGGTGCCAAGGCCGCGGCTCGGCTGAAAATAGGGCTCAGGAGCCGGGCCCAAACCTGGTGGAGGCGAGAGTGTCGACACGCATGGTGTAAGCCAGCAGCAGTGTAGACTAACAGAGCCGGAAGACGTGCTGTAAGACCGGGAGAAAACGTGCATCCTGCTTGTTTCAAGGCCTCGGCAGTTGTTTGAGGGGCTCAACAGTTCAGGAGAGTTCCCAGGAGAAGGAGTCGTGTGAGTCACCAAGGAGGCGCTGACCTGGGGGATCGGCGTGGACGGGGAGCACACCGCCCCGAGGGACCTGATGTCTGCACACACGGAAGGTGCTGTCGTGGCCCAACCTCGGCGGGGGAGCCAGCGCAGCCAGGGCCTGCACTGTGCGGCGGCCAGGCCCTGCCCGGGCTGCGAGTGCACACCGCTCCCTGGGCACCGCTGCTGGCCCGTCTCTGGGGGACTGCAAACTGCGTTAGCGCGCTACCAAGTCAGGCAGCGCCTGCCCACGCGGTCTTTAGCATTTTTATGTCATAATCTCCCCAGCACGCCCCTCACACGCTTTCTGAGCCCAGTTATTGGAAATTCTGAACAATGTCACGTGGAGATGAATGTGGCCGGCCCCTGGGTATCTCGGCTGGAACCCGACGACTGTGCAACCTGAGGACATTAGCGGGGCACGAAAAGTCAGCAGGGGAAACAGGAGGGAGTGTGCAGTGGTTCTTGGAACGCTGGCTTCGTCTACACCGGCGGCCCCAAGAGCTTTGCCTCCAAGAGGTGCACTTCCCCTGTGGGTGTTGGCAGGGCAGGGCAGGGTGGGAGGGGAGACCAAGCTTGGAGGGGTTGGTTTGAGAGCAGCAAGTCCTCTGCAGCTTGCGGGAGGGCTTGGCTGGGATGGGAGGGGGAGGGGCAGGGGGCTTGGCTGGGATGGGAGGGGGAGGGGCAGGGGGCTTGGCTGGGATGGGAGGGGGAGGGGAAGGGGTCAGCCGCTGCCCATGGCTCTCCCTACAGCTGGAGGCCAACTGAGAAAACCTTAACTCAAGGTCACAGCTGAAACACAAGGAAGAACAGACGTCCGGTTCCCGGAGGAGCGGCCCAGCAGCAGGTGCATGCCGCAGAAGGCTGTGACCTGCCCCATGTCCAGATGTGCCCCAGACCATGGGCAAAGCCGGGGTGCGGAGGCTGGGAAAGGAGAGGAGGCTGTGACCTGCCCCATGTCCAGATGTGCCCCAGACCATGGGCAAAGCCGGGGTGCGGAGGCTGGGAAAGGAGAGGAGGCTGTGACCTGCCCCATGTGCAGATGTGCCCCAGACCATGGGCAAAGCCGGGGTGCAGAGGCTGGGACAGGGAGAGGAGGTGGTGGCTGGAGAGGGGCGCTGAGGGGCTCTGCTTTCACGGTGGGGAACCTGGACTCTGGAGCTCGAATCTGTGTTTCCCACAAAGAACCTACTCAAACTGTGACCCCGGGGAGCAGGTGCAGCCAGGTGAGCCACTGGAGGGCTCATTTAGTGGGACCCCTGCACAGGTGAGCAGCACAGGGCAGCAGAAAACACGGAGGGAGGGAGTGAGAGGAGGGAGAATTTTGGAGAGCCCGTGCGCCGAAGTGCAGGACCTCAGCGCTCCCTGGTGCTGGGGTGGAGGGAGAGGAAGGGGGGATCCATCACTCCAAACTCGGAGCTCAAGAAACAGCCAGACACGATCGCCGAGGATCAGGCGTGGAGACACGGGGCGGCTTCGTTTCTGCACCCAATGGGTGGCAGGCTTGACAGACACACAAAGCAAGGGGTTAGGAGTCAGCGATGCAGAGCCCGTGTACTCGTCCGAGATGTGAGAGACCCAGAGAGCTCAGGACCAGTGCAGAAAGGGTGGCCATGGACAGGCAGGTAGAGAACGCTGGGAAAGAGGCAGTGGGGGCGGGCGAGGAGAGGCGGCCCTTCAAGAAGGGAGTGGACAGAGCGCCCTGAGGGTGAAGTCAGACCACATGCTGCAGCTCAGCCCACCACGGGCCAGCTCCATGGCCGGCTTCAGGAACTTCTCAAAGACCATTTACAGGGAGGTGGGCGGGGCAGTGCACGCTCTGTGGTGGCCAAGAGGTAGCTATTTGAATTCAGAACTCTAGCGCCCACACCTCTCTACTCCTAGGTGTGAGCTGGGAAGATGTCGCCCTTCGTCCACCTGGAGCGTGGAGCCCTGGGCAGCGGTTGGCTCCCGCGTGCCTCCAGTGGGCGACTGTGGGATTCAGGGGTGCGTCGGTGCATCCAGCACCGTGTGATTCCATCTGACCCCCGGTGTTGGCTTTGGCTGTCACTATTAACACGTGTCTGTGTTCAGTAATTCTGAACTTCCACTCTGCTGGTGCCCACTTACTGTCTATCTGTTTGCTTGGTAAATGGTCTCAACATCTCCTTCTTTCTTTAACAAGTAGATGCATCTTGCTGATTATCAGATATTGTGGCGTCACAGGTTGCCAGCAAGTGTCACGATGGAAAGGAGGTACTAATCAGTGTGCAGAAATCTCCCTCTCCAGGTGTGGGCTTAGAGCTTCACTGTAAGATGGAAATTCCAGGATAAAATTCACAATTAGAGAATTTAGTTGGTGATTATACACAGAATAAAATAAGCCAGGAGACCTTCCCCTCACGAAACCTGTGCGAGTTCTTGGATCTGCAGGGTGACAGGCACAGGGCAGCCACGTAGCATGGCCTGGTGAGAAATACGGCTCACTGAACGTCGGAAAGAGCGGCTCCGACGTGGCCACGCTGGCCAATGAGAGACCACAGTGATTCGCAAAAACCCACGCACACCCAAGACTAGCGAGTTCTACTCAGTGTGGTCTAATCTTGATCATTCTGCTTTGTCTCAGCTTTAAAGAGTTAAGAGAAACGGCAATAGGCTCAAGAGAGCCAAAAACTCAGAGAGGGAGTGTCTGCGTCTCCGGAACACAGGAGTCTGGGACAGGCTGCTTTATGTGACAGTTCCGAAGGGGATCCTGAGCCGTGAATGGACTGAGACTGAGCGGCTGAGTTGGACTTCAATACACGGTAGGGGCAGAAGACACAGCCTCCTTTTCTTTTCAAAGATTATTTATGTATATGAAAGAGTGAGAGAGAGGGGGAGAGGGAGGTCGCCCATCTGCTGGTTCACTCCTCCAGTGGCCTAACAGCCATGGCTGAGCCAGGCAGAAACCAGGAGCCTGAAACTCCGTCCATGTCTCCCTCGTAGGTGACAGGACCCCAGGGACTTGCACCACCTTCTGCTCTTCCCCGGGCGCATTAGCAGGGAGCTGGGTCAGAAGCGGAGTAGCCAGGTCTTGAACCAGAGCTCCAATACGGCATGCGGGTTTCCTGAGTGGCCCTGAACCCCCTGCACCGCAACGCCCATCCCACCAGCTCTCCTTCCTCAAGAACTCATTGAGATCCCGGAGAATCAAACAGCTTCCCAGGGCTGAACCGGACCCCATGCCCACTCCCCATGGCATTGCAAGGAACATCCCGTGTGCCCACCAGAGCGCACGCACGCCACCAGACCAGCACTCTCTGCTGTCCCCAGGGGCCATCCCAGCCTCCATGAACTCAGGGCATGGGTGCCGTCCTCTCTGCTGGAGGCCTGTCTCATCTTCCAGCCTGGGTCCTGCCACCCTGCACAGTACCATGGGCACTGCAGATTCGGCTCCGTGGGCCACGCCCCAGGTCAGGTGCTGCAACACCACCCACCCATGCACCACTCTCCTCTCCTCGGCCGCTGCCCTCAGCTGGGGCCCGACCACCCTGCTCGGCCATCCCCATACCACTCGGGTTGTTTCTCACTTCGACAGCCTGCTACTGCTTCCTGTCACCCGTGGCCCACTGACCACTCGACCGCTTCCCCCGTAGCAGCCGGCGGCCAGCGATCTCTACCCCGACCCTCCCCCGGGGAGATCCCCCCAACTGTGAATGGGGGGGACTGCCCTTTGCTCCTTGTCCTTCGGTTAATGTTGGTTTTGCTTCTTTTTCAGGTTCCATCTGCAGTGCCCGTGGCATCCCGTGTGCTTTGTTTCGTTCTGTTTTGTGCAGAAATTGAAGAAGTCCATTTTAAACGACCTCAGGAAGTTTGCTGTACAGGTTGTTAGCTACTCAGTGGGGGGGGGGGTGAAGAGAGGGCTTCGGGAACCCAAGCAGGAGAGACCAATGACCCGGCCTCTGGAGTGCACCTCGACTTCCACAGAGCGTGGACTTGGTCAGTCTCCAGAGTGGGTCAGTGGCAAGAGTGAGTCCTATGGGTCTTTTTTAAAGATTTATTTATTTATCTGAAAGTCAGATTTACAGAGAGACAGGGAGAGAGAGAGAGACAGGGAGAGAGAGAGAATCTTCCATCTGCTGATTCACTCCTCAGATGGGTGCAACAGCCAGGGCTGGGCCAGATGGATGCCAGGAGCCAGGGGCTTCATCCAGGCCTCCCATGTGGGTGCAGGGGCCCAAGCACTTAGGCCATCCTCCACTGCTTTCTCAGGCCATTAGCAGGGAGCTGCATAAGAAGTGGAGCAGCCAGGACTTGAACCCAGGCACTGAATAAGGGATTCAGGCAATATAATTGGCATCTTAAACAGTAGGCCAAACCTGGGAGCCTGGGCTGGAGCCAAGAACAGCACCCTGGGGCTGTCACGGTGCCACCACTTGGTCACGGCGACTCCCAGGGTGACCAGCGAGCATCCCTGTTTCACAGGGTGCCCTTCACGGAGCAGAGTAACCCCGTTGACCTCCCACCGTAATGCTGTATATTGGGAACTTTGATGGTTATCGTATTGCAGGAAAAGAAACGGAAGTTCAGCGATAAACTAGAGAAGTTAGAGAGTTAGCCGTCACAGAACCTCTGCAGAAAAGCCTGCTCTCAAAAGCACGCCTGAAACACCGCCCGGAGGAAGGGGAGGAGCTGACGACCGGGAACCTTTGCTCTCCGCAAAGCCCCTCCGACATCGCATCGTCCTCCTTGTGGGCCAGGGGTGGGCGTCTTTAGGTGATGACGTCACCAGGGCCTTGCGGGTGGGTCTCATGCCTTCAAAACTTGGCTTTCGGGAGTGGGGTCGCTCTCCTTCCTGTCCGCCTTGCACCATGCGACGGGAAATAGAGGACAGGACGGGGAGCCCCGAGGGGCGAGGACCCGCCTGCTTCTCACCCCTGCCCCGGGACAAAGCTGGGGGATGGGCCCTGGAAGGCGCAGCTGGGCAGGTGGAGCAGGCTGGGTTATCCTTTGAACGATGATACATCCTACAGACCGTGGTCGGTGCTGCGAGGGGCGAGCGGTCACACGGGAAGCGTCCTCTGGAGGGCGCCGTCCAGGTCCTGGTGTGACCTTGGAGCCACATTGTCTGTGGCTCCTCGGGTGCATCCAGGTTGGAGGCCCCGCTGCGGGCGCGTGAGCAGCTCCTGATGCGGTGTGAAGCCAGGTCGGTTCTCACCGCTGTAGGGGGGGGGGGGCGGCATCCCGCAGGTGCCCCTGCAGCTCTGGCTGTGCTGCAGCAAGAATTTCGAAATCTCACCTTCCAGCAAAAATCCAAATTTCATTCTCAGAGTTCCAAGAGACTTAAAGTGGTTTAGCCACACAGAGCCCCCCAAGGTCGCACAGCCAGGGTCCCCGGCCCACGCCCAGGGAGCGTGAGGACTCCCTGAGCTGTGGAATGGAACCGGCTCATGCCCCTCCTCCAGGAAGCCCTGTGAAGCCCCTCCCCCGTGAAGCCCCTCCCCGTGAAGCCCCTCCCCTCCCGAGAAACCCCTCCCCCGTGAAGCCCCTCCCCTTCCTTGAGGTCCCCTCTCCCCGTGAAGCCCCTCCCCCATGAAGCCCCTCCCCATGAAGCCCCGCCCCTCCTGTGAAGACCCGCCCCTCCCGTGAAGACCCGCCCCTCCTTGCCCAGACCTGGGGCTGGGGGAGGGGGGGTCCCCCGCCTCTGCTTGGTGCGTTTTGCACAGCTTCCTCTCTACCTCCTCTCTAGTGTGAATTTTGAAGGCAGAGCCACAGGGATCGCATTTCCGCAGCACACAGGGGTAGGACTGGTACCCGTGGAGTCTGGACGAGAGAGATGGAGGTGGTGGGGAAACAGGACGCGGGATCCAGAGGCCACACTGGAGAGACCCAGTGCTCGCACACAGACTCTGAAGTTAACAGCTGCGGGGGACTTTCTTCATTTTCCCCTTCTGTCTGTCTGAGCAAAATTAAAGGTTGCTCCTAGCAATTAGCAATTAAGAACTCATTTCTTGATCTCTGACCACGGCTGTTTGAACATCTGAAGCTCTAGCTGAGCCGTGGGTGTGTTTTTGTTTTTCCCCCACCAACAGTTGGAGCTTCTTAAGGACTCTCGAGGCGGTTTGCCGCCGACAGCTCAATTTCAGCTCGCGGAATATTATGAGCGAGGCCTGGGGTCACACGCGGGATCTGCCTGGTCTAGGGAGCCTCCACATCCGGCCATCGGTCCCACGCTGGGCTAATCCAATTATATGGAAATGGTAGTTTTTAAAGAAAACACAACTCACGCTGGGTTTTGGCAGAAAACTGAGTGGAGTGGGTGTGTGGCTCCTCTTTGGAAATCACTGGCCCTGCTCGGCTAAGTAATTGAGTTTAAATTAACTGGTGTGTTGGAGGTGAACAGTTCAGTTGGCACGAGCTGCCGCTTTCCACAGGGCGTCACAGGATCCAGGATCGGGGAGGACACAGCCCCTCTGAGCGCACCCCAGGGAGCCCCGCCGCCACTGCTGGCCTGGCCTTGGTAAGACACCTTTCCCAGGCGACTGGGCCCCCCATGCTCAAGCGCCCCTACCTTGAGGCCAACTCTGACTCATTCTGCCTGGCTCAGAGACACGGTGGCAGTGCCAGAGCTCAGGGCAGGAGGGAGGCGGCCGGATTCCCGGGGAATTAACTCTCATAACTTTGACCGAGGAACGCCCGGCAAGGACAAGGTGGCGAGAGCGGCTGAGTGACCGCCCGGCTCTCTGGCTCTTCCTACCGTCCCCACTGCATACTTCATCAGAGGAGAGGCTCTCGGTGATCAACAGTTAGCTTCATAGGAGGACGGCTCTGCCTGGACAGACACTGCCCGTCTGTGTGCCTCTGCGTTCCTCAAACAGGAACATCTCAACTCGCTGCACCTGCCGCGGCCACAGAGCCGGGCTGAGTGCCATCGCTCAGGCGCTCTCCTTAGCTTCTCCCTGCACATTACCCTGTCCAGGGCCCGTCCGCGGTTCCACGCAGCACATGGGTCTTACATCGCCTGCGGCTCCGCTCGGCTGTGACACAGTCTCAGCTCCCCGTTTCTGATGACCATGACAGCTCCGGGCAGCGGTGGCCGAGTCGGTTATGGGACCCTCTCGGCAGGGATTTTTGGGTGCTTTGCTCATGATTAGGCTGGGGACAGGGATTTCAAGAGGAACACAGAGTGAGTGCCGCTCCCCTCCCTCGCCGTGCCGGGCACTCTGGCCGCTGCCGCTGCCATTGGAGGTTTGGCTGAGACGTCGCCTGACGGGCTTGTGCAGAAGCTGCGTGCACTCTCCCTCTCTCGCTGTTTCTAGGAGACAGCCGTGTGCACAGCTCGCACTTGGGAAGCCTTGTTCAGCGGGTGCTGGTCCATTCCCCCTCGTCCTTGTTTAGGCCACAGCGTCAGATGATGGCTGTACCCCAGTACCACTTTATTAGGCGACTTTCTCCGCCGTCAGGTCGTCCACCTAGCTCCAGTGTTCCTTTACCATCTCCCCGTGTTGTAGGTGTGTGCACAGGCGTGTGTGGGCACTACAGGGTGCTCAGGGCTCGCGCTGAGGGTTTACTACCACGATCCCAGAATGAGTCAGCACGTCCTAGGAAGCTTGGTGCAGAGTGATGCTAGGAGTCACGATGCGGGGAGGTGGGCTTCTTAAGCGTCCTTGTGGCTGGAACGGAGAAATACACGCGTGCACACGTCTAGAAGTCTCTCCACGTGACCACTGTACCTGTAAAGCTGAACCTGAATTAACACCGAGGTCTCCAACCTGCATCCGGGCTTCCCCCGCCTGCGAGGCGCCTCCCCGAGTCTTGTGGTTTGACATCCACTTACCTAACTGGTCATTTGCAGTCCTTGGGTGTTGTAGTGTCAAATGGCTAATGTGTACCCACTGGGGAAGTTTCATCAGCTAGAGCGCACTGTTTACATGCAGGTTTGCTGTTGAAACAGCTCCGACCACGCTCACTTACGGAGAAAGTCCTGGGACCAACACCTCTGCACCCGCCCGCTTGTCCCCCACGCTGGTGACGAGGGGAGATTTTTCAGCCGCATCCTAGTTTCCACCATTAGACTTGTGTCTTAAAATGTTTTCGCCCAGCTTGGGGCATCTCTATCCCTCTCTTAACAACCACTTTTCCAGAGCTGCAATGCTGACATTAATCTTAGTGAAGTCCCAGTTACTGTCACCTGCATGCGTGGTGCTGTGGCTCTGTGGCTCCAGCCCCATCAGTGGCCCCTGACCAGGTCGCCTTCTCATCCTACTTGTAATTTTACACTCAAGTCTCTTCTCTACTCTGAATTAATGTCTGAGAAAGGTATAAAGTTCAGTCGAGATTTGTGTTCAGAGAGACGTCCGACTGCTCCAGCAGCGCTGGTGTGAGAGGCTCTACCTTCTAGAACCTTCACTGAGTGGCCTCATGCCTATGGCACAAACTGCTGTCTGTCCTTGGGCAGGTGTAGTCCGTGGCCTTCTCCTGTGTCCATTCGATCTGTGTGTCTGTTCTTCCCTCAGCTCCCGCTGTCCTTATTACTGTGGCTCTCCCGTAAGGCTTGAGAACAGGCAGTGTGGGTCACGGCATACGTATCCCCTAACTGTTTTACGTTTTTTAGCATAGCATGGCATACTTAACATTTACTTCTGGCCAGCACCTGCGGCACCAGTACCCTGGGTTCTAATCCCGGTTGGGGCGCCGGATTCTGTCCCGGCTGCTCCTCTTCCAGGCCAGCTCTCTGCTGTGGCCCGGGAGTGCAGTGGAGGATGGCCCAAGTGCTTGGGCCCTGCACCCACATGGGAGACCAGGAGAAGCACCTGGCTCCTGGCTTTGGATTGGCGCAGCGCCAGCCGTAGTGGCCATTTAGGGGGTGAAGCAATGGAAGGAAGATCTTTCTCTCTGTCTCTCTCCCTCACTGTCTAACTCTGCCTGTCAAAAAAAAATTTTACTGATTTCCATGCTAATTCTAGAGTGATTTTGGTTTCCACAAAATAGCTTGCTGAGATTTTCAGTAGGATTTCATTGAAATTGACTCAGTCAATTTGGGAAAAATATTAACACTATTGACAT
The DNA here is from genome assembly GCA_015711505.1 of Sylvilagus bachmani. Classification (NCBI taxonomy): domain Eukaryota; kingdom Metazoa; phylum Chordata; class Mammalia; order Lagomorpha; family Leporidae; genus Sylvilagus; species Sylvilagus bachmani. The sequence continues at coordinate 83,610,650 of CM027409.1, forward strand.
GGGCGGCACTGTGGCATAATGGGTAATAAGCCTCTGCCTGTGGTGCTGGCATCCCATATGGGCCCTGCTGCTCCACTTCTGATCCAGCTCTCTGCTGTGGCTTGGGAAAGCAGTGGACAATGGCCCAAGTGCTTGGGCCCCTGAATCCTTGTAGAAGACCCAAAAGAGACTCCTAGAGCCTGGTTTCAGCTGGCTCAGCCCTGGCGGTTGCAGCCATTTGGGGAGTGAACCGGCAGATGGAAGCTCGCTCTCTCTCTCTCTCTTTCTCTCTCTGCCTCCTTCTCTCTCTCAGTAACTTTGCCTTTCAAATAAAAAACAATCTTTAAAAAACAAGAACCTTGAGTCTATTCATGAATGTTCCATTTTTTAGACATTTTTAAATGTTTTAATCAATGCTTTGTCGTTCTTCCCTTGTGCATCCTTACAGATTGCTGCCTGAGTACTTATTTTGGTGCTCTCATAAGCACTACTGTCTGTTAAGGGGGTGGTAGTTCCCTGCTGGTGTGTCAGAAAACACTGACTTCTGCCTATCGGCTTTAAATCTGTGCTACATACTGGCTTCTTAGCCCCCAGGGTCTTTTTGCATATTTTTTATGTTTTATGCATGAACAATCATTTCACCTACAAGTAGAAACAGTTGAATTTCTTTCAAATTTATATATATATATACATATATATATAGTGTGTGTGTGTGTGTGTGCACACGCGCACGTGTGTCTTGATTCGTTCCAGTGGCTACAACTTCAGGACATAGAAATGATGAGAAAGGGCACCACTGCCTTGTCGTCTCTGACATTAGGGGGACATTGTCCAATCTCTTAGCACTAAGCATGGTGCTAACTGCAGCTTTGTGTTTTCATAAATGTTCTTTATCACTTTGGAGACGCGTCCCCTCGTGCTGCGAGTTTTTGTCTAAATGTCTGGTGGATGTTGCCCACTGCTTTTTATATATCAATTAATACTATGTGATTACGTGGTTTTGCTTCTTTGGCCTATTGATTTGGAGGATTACATGCATTGATTTTTGAATGTTGAATTAGGCTTGCCTATAATAAATCTCACTTGTTCATGTATTATTGGATTATACGAGGTATTTTACAACATTTGTTGGAAAATGGAGTTAAAATCTTGTTTTGATGCAAAATCTTTTTCAATGCCTGCGTGATTTTTCTCAGACACACACTTTCCATGAAGCCTTTGAGGACCCTCCCTGCTATTATGAGTTATGCTCTTTGCTCAGGAGAGACAGGGCCCGTGAATCACCTTTGTGGTGGTGTCTGCGTGGTTTGGGTTCGGACAAATCTTGCTCCAAGGTGTAAGTGAGGAAGCTCCGGGCCACTGTGTCTTCCCAGAGCCTTGTGGGGTTCACCCCGGAATCCCGTGAACTCGGAGCTTCCATTCTGAAGATGCCGAGTCACCGGTGGACCTTGACCTTACACCAAGAGGCACCCAGTGCGTCTGTTACTTGTGTGGGTGAGGCACCACGTAAACACTCGGGTCCTGCTGTTCCTCTGGGTGCTTGGCGGGTTCTCAAGGAATTCCACGTCACGGGACCTGTGGGTACAGCGTCGGTGTTTTCTGTGACTATTCTTTTAATGTCCATGGTGTCAACAGCAATGATCCCACTTACATGTTTTAACCTTTTTTTTTAAAAAAAGAGTTATTTTTATTTTTTTAAACACACAGTTACAGAGAGACAGAGACACACACACACAGAGAGAGGTCTTTCATCTGCTGGTTCACTCCCCAAATGACAGCGACTGCCAGGGCGGGGCCAGGCTGAAGCCAGGAGCCAGGCGCACGTGGGTGCAGGGCCCAAGTGCTTGGTTGCAACCTCCACTGCTTTCCCAGGTGCATCAGCAGGGAGCTGGATCAGAAGTGGAGCAGCCAGGACACAAACTGCCACCCATGTAGGATGCTGGTGTCGTGGGCGGCAGCTCTACCTGCTACGCCACAGCTCCACCTCCTACCATTCCCTTAACTTCGGCACAGACACGTGGAGTACACTGATACACTGATGTATGACGGGTTCACATAGGCATGTAGGTGCATCTATGTCCTCAAGCATTTGGCATTTCTCCAAGACCAAAAGGTTCAAACCTACCTTCTAGAGTTTACTCACACAGTCGCCTACTGTGCGATACAAGCCCAGAACTCCTTACTCTCCCCTGGCTGTGCCCTCGTGCCGTCAGTCAACTTTTCTCACCCCTCCCTTGCCTCCCGCACCTCTGGAACACGGGACAATGGTTTTGTTTCTGTCCCCTTAGGGTCCCCTTGCTGGCCTCACACATGTGACTGAGTTCACGTGGTGCCTGCTTCATGCAACGGCCTTGGGTTCCAACCTCGCTTCAGCCCACGCACACCGAGTGTCTGCGTTTTCACGTTCATTTGTTCAAAGCGTATTCAGAGCTCGGGCTCAGGCTCCTGATTCGCCCCGGACGGTGTTCGAATGCTGCCTCCCTCCCAGGCGGGCCCTCTGTCCGACTGCCAGCTTGAGCCTGCGGTCCGTGGGCCGCGTGGTGTTGCGTGTTGCGTGCACACCTCGGAGCAGGTGGCACGGTGTCTGTGGGGCTTGCACAGAGAGTGCAGTCTGCTGACGCTGGGAAGATCACTTGAGAAAGGTCAATGAGGCCGCGCGCGTCTATAGCCCGGCTGGGGTCGCATGCATGCCGGCCGCGTTCTGGCCGCTTGGGCCCTCAGCCCTGACGGGAGGATGTCAGCGACTTCAGTGTAAATGTGCTTGCCCCGTCTCCTGCCCCCAGGTCTATCCTTGGGTGTGTGCGAGTCCCAGCCTGCACCGCTCACCTCCGTTCGCTCCGTGATCGTACTTGTTTTCGCCTTGCCTTCCGACTTGGGAAGTTTCTATGACCTGGCATCAACTCTTCCTCTGTCCGCGCCTGTGTCGAGTGATAAACTCATCAAAGACTTTTATTTACGTGTTTATTTATTTATGTTGGTGACTGTGTTTTTTAATTATAGCGTTTTGGTTCACTCCAAAATTTCTGTGCCTCTGCTTGTATTATTCATGCTCCCTTGTATGTTGCATACCATTGTATTAAATCCCTTAACACAGCAATCACAGTTTTTAAAAATTCCCATCCTAGGGACCTGCGCTGAGGCTTGGCAGGCCACCTGCAGTGCTGGCATCCCGTAGGGGTGCTGGTTCGAGTCCCGGCTGCTCCACTTCTGATCCAGCTCTCTGCTAAGGCCTGGGAAAGCAGTGGAAGATGGCCCAGGTCCTTGGGTCCCTGCACCCATGTGGGAGACCTGGAAGAAGCTCCTGGCCCCTGGCTTAGGATCAGCTCAGCTCCGGCCATTGCAGCCAATTGGGGAGTGAGCCAGCAGATGGAAGACCTCTCTCTCTCTCTCTCATTCTCTCTCTCACTCTCTGCCTCTCCTCTCTCTGTGTAACTCTTTAAATAAATAAATAAATATTTCCCGTCCTAATATTCCCCATAGTTATGCCATATCCAAGTCGGACATGCTTTTCGTCTCAGGTTTTGTCCCTCTTGGTTCTGGCGTCTGGGTGGTGACGTGTGTTTGGTGCTGTAAGGCTCTGTGGCTCACTGACGTGTGCATCAGGACCTTCAGGGTGAGTTAACCCTGCAAATTCAGCTCCTTGTTGGGTCAAGGAAAACCATTGATTTTTAATTTGGGCAGCTTTGAATTGGAAACTCAATAATTAGAGTTTTAAAAAAATCAGTACACCCCATCTGAAGAGGTAGCTAGGCACATTCCATCCACTGTGAGTGTGGACCATCCCACACTTTCAGATGACGACGACTAGCCAAATATTGATCAAATACTTTCATTTGGACTGTGTCCCGTCAAAATAAATGCACTAATACGTAAAGACAGAAACGTAAGAACGTGTACTACTGCACAAGAGTGCGTCATAACTGAGTCATCTAGAAAGAACCAGAGTGATCAGTGACACGGAGAATGGTTGAACCAAGGAGGGAACTTGGGTACTGGGGCCTCAGTCTGACCCTCTGCATACAGTCCTGCAGCCATCTCTCACTGGGGTCATCCACGTGGCTTGACCAGGCACGGCTAACACGGGCGTTAGCATACAGCACGGGAGCCGCAGCTGGAGAAGCAGATTTGCACGGGGAAAGGGGAGAAAGCGGTGACCCGGCTGCAGATCTGTTTGCAGATGCGTGGGAGACACTGCCAACGCGACCTTATTCCTCCATCGAATGCCGCTGTGACAGAGGGAAGGTGGCTGGGGGACAATGTGGTCTTTGGGGAGGGTGGCAGCTGAAGAGCCACGAAGCAGTGCTGAGAGGAAAGGCGCCTGCGCCCTCACCGCTGTGGGCACAGCCGCCCTCTGGGGCACGGCCAGCCTAACCCAGCCCAGCACACAAACGTATCAACGTGAATCAGGTTTGCTGAGTCATTGTGAAGGTCAGCATCGTGACTCGGACCCCAGTCCGTTGTGGGCAGCAATGCAAGGGCGCAACCATCAGCCAGATGTGGGCAGAGGACGGGGCACCCAGGTGCGACGTAGCAGTTCCAGCACCAGCCCTGGGGGAGGCCATGCCGCGCTCCTTGGATGTCTCCTCTGGCCGGCTGTCCCAGAGCCCCCCGCCCTGGGGAGGGGCACGTCCTGACCCCTCACCCACGTCAGCTCTAGGACTGCCAGACCGACCGTCCTGCAGGAACGTGGCCCTGCTGTGGCCGGGCTCAGGTGGGCTTGGGCATAAGCACCCGCATGCAGCCATGGGGAAGCTGACCCAGCCTCTGCCCAGACTCCTCCCTGGATCCATGACACATGGGGGACCCCAGAGTCAACCATTTAAATTATAATGTGCAAGGAGAGCGTCATTCATTGCGTGAAACCCAATACCAGGGAGAAAATGCGGCACAGGGTTCGAGGCCACATGGTGCGGTGCACGCACGGAGCGTGGCCCAGGGGAGCTCCCTCACCACGGCTGGCCGTCACCTGCCCCTCCTCCCGTCGTCCCCGCCACTCACGTGCCCCCTAGGGACAGACACCTTCAGTGTGGTGAGATGTGGGGGCGGGGCCTTTGGGAGACGATTCAAGGTGCATGAGGCCATGGGGACAGGGATGAGTGACCTCGCAGAAAGCAGGTGAGAGTTCTCTCCTCTCCCTGTGCCATGTATGAACACTCGGCAGGGAGCCAGTCCACTGCAAGCCAGGACAAAGGCCTCACCAGACCTCGGCAGGGAGCCAGTCCACTGCAAGCCAGGACAAAGGCCTCACCAGACCTCGGCAGGGAGCCAGTCCACTGCAAGCCAGGACAAAGGCCTCACCAGACCTGGCCACACTGGCACCGTGTGCCAGCCTCCAGCATCCAGACGGTGAGAGGTACAGGTGTGCTGCTGGTCCACCCAGCTTGTGGGGGTTGTCACAGGGGCTGAGAAACCGGGGGTGCCGTGGCCTCCGGCTGTGATTGCCACCAGTCCTGGGTACGTGCCCAGAGCAGGAGTCCCAGAAGTCCAAGAGTGTGCGGGGCTGGCTTCTGGGGAGGGTGTGGTGAGGAGGTGGGGAGTGAAGGGCACGAGCGCACCAGCGTGCGGAGGACGGGAACCAGAGCAGCCGCCCTGCTGACCAGCTTTGCACACGGCCTGGTGTGAGTCCCCAGGAGCCTGCAGGGACCCTCTGGAGGACCTGCTCACGGCTCACGGCTCCCACACCTCTCCGCTCCATGACCTCGGCAATGCAGCAGTGGGACAGACCCTCCTCGGTCCCCAGCACCTGCTCCTGGGGCTGCTGGGACCGACTTCCCACGCATGAGTGAGCAGGGCTGGCTTTTCGGGGCACAGGAGAGCAGCAGAGCTGTGATGGGGTGGCGGAGGGCACTGGCCGGCCTCTCGCTGGTCCGAGCCGGAAGCAGCGGAGACAACGAGGAACGGCAGGGTCACTGTTCGTGTCCTGACTGCTCCGGGCTTCTGCGGGGCTGTGGAGCTGCGGCCGTGCCCTCCGTAGCCTGGGACTCGCTCCTGCTGCGCTGGGGCTGCTTGCTTCTCTTGGGGTCCAGGGAGGGTGGTCTAACGTGTGAGCTGGAGCTGCCAGGACATCTCGCAGTCCCGGTGGGCTTGCTGGTGACCAGGGACAGGAGAGGCATCCTGGCCGCAACCCCAAACACTCACGCCGAGCCTCAGCTCAGCCTCCTGGACTCAGCCAGACCGGGAATGAGCTCCGTGGGAGGAAGGTGGGCTGTTGAGGTTGTGACGAGGGTGGCATTTCAGTTCCATTCAAGGCGGGGACCAGGAGAGCTCCAGCCCTCTCTGCATGGGCGTCGGTGCCGCACAAAGCAGGAACTGTGCCTTTCAAGTACTCACTGGGGCAGAAAAGCCCCTTGTCAGGGAGCGCTCTCTGTCTCTATTAATTGTTCTGTGGCTAATAAGCCAGAGAAGGGCACACTGTTAACCCAAGTGCCCCATAGCGTTTGTGTAAGCTACTTAATCTCCAAGGAAAAGAACATGGAGCCACTTCTACAGAAATCACACTCAGACGTGAAGTCTGCCTTTTCATGTGAGAGAAATCCCATAACCACCGCACGGAACGTGCCCAAACCCTTTGCAGCTTGGCAGCGTGTGTCAAGTCGAAACAGGTGGATCTGAAAAAAAGGAAGAAAAGCCATTTTCAGCCTTGTTTCTGATGCCCTGCAGAGCAACAAAGTCGCAGCTTCTCCTGCCTGCAGCCCCAGCACAGGTGCGAAGAGCGGAGGCAGCAGGAAGTGTGGAGTTCAGAGACCCGGGTGGCCGGGCTCCAGGACCTCGAAGGCCGGGTCCCGGGCCACCTCCCTCGATGCCAGGTGCCCCTCCAGCCTCTGCGATTCATGGCAGCGCCAGGACTGCTCCCAAGGACACCGTTCACGGCTGCTTCCAAGGACACCGCTGTGGATGAAGCTGCAGAGGAAGCAAGAGGTCCCCAGCAGATGGAGCAGGGTCGCCCCCGCTTCCCGGGCTCAGAGAGGACTCAGGTGGCAGGGGGTCAGTGAGGAGACCCAGGGAGCCCAAAGTCCATCCCCATGCAGACTCTCTGCCTCCACCCCCCACAGCAGAGACCACACACGTTCACGGCCCAGCACACCCAGCGCTGGCTCTGGGCTCCCCTGTGTTTCTGACCGGCAGCTTCCAGGAGTCGGGGCCCCACAGCAGCACAGCCAGGCGCAGGTGAGCGGAGGGAGGGGTCGGGCTGCAGCAGGGTCCATAGAACCAGCAGGAGGCTGTGCGGGTAAGGAGCTCTGGGTCCAGCTTCCAGGGCATCGAGTGCTGCAGAATCCCTCCCCGTGGGCGCCTGAGCCCTCTGTGTCACTGCACTCATGCACGAGTCAGGTGTGGCGTCCCCACGATGGGCGACAGGGCAGAGTTCTGGCCTGAGGAAGGTGTGGGTGCCGCTCCTCTGCTGACCCCATGGGTGGCTGAGCGGCTGTCTGCACCGAGTTCCCCAGAGGCTAAGCCCCTGAAAAGGAGGGGGCTGATTGGCCACCCCAGCTGCTCGGAAGGTGCCCAAGGCCACCGGCAGTCCGCCTGACCCTGAGGGAGGCCAGGCCAGCTCCACACCTGGCCGGCCTCACCTGAGATGGTCCCCGGGAACTTAGGATAAAACAGCCCTGAATGAAGAGCTCTGACAGGAGTTCCCAGATAGACGCGGCTGAGAAGGAAATGCCTTGTGCGCCCCTCCCCCTCAGGGCATGTCACCCACCAGCCCAGAGGACGCTGAACCTCGGGACGACGCTCAGGAAGAAGCAGAAGGGGGCTGGGTGTGGCCGGGCCCCATTAGGACCTGGAAGAGCACAGAGCTGCTGTCCAGGTCACGCCCCTGGTGAGCCAGGTGTCGGGAATGAAACAGAAGCTCCAGTAGCCTGAAGGATGGTTGCCTTTAGTAAGGATGGTGAGTGTGCCACCTGTCAGTGAGCCACGCACAGTGGGTAACGCGCCTGAACGCCAGGATCGCTCAAGAATCAGGCTGGGCAGTGACCTTGCGTGTGGGCTTTGGTGGGCTCTTGGGGCGTCCTCCCCCAGGGGAGCCCCACTCCTGGCTGAGTGCACTATGCACCAGAAGCCATCCTCCTGACCCTCACGTTTGCCTTGCATTTTCAGCAGCCACCTAGATGGGGAAAGAGCCAGCGCCAGACCAAAGTGCAGCGGCCGGGCAGGTGCGCAGGGCCGGAGGGGGCTGGGCATTGGCCACAGGCCCGAGGAAGATACGAAAGACAAAGGTCTCGAGCAACAGAAGATAATGACTATGGGGAGCGGGAGGAGGGTTGCAGGTTTGGAAGTGGGGGAGTCCCTTTCTTCAGTGCCGATGGAGCTGGGGGCCGGCCGCTGCTTCCAGATTAATCTGTGTTGCCAGCGAGGCCTCCCTGGTGTTTTGAAGTGAGCTGAGGCCGGGCTGGGTTAGCCCCACGTGAAGTCCTCAGCCGTGAATTTTAGATTTGATGGGATGCAGGGTCGGTTCCGTGAGCGGTTTAGGGGCCTCTGTAGCTTCCCACGGCCATTCTTCCTCGGAAGTGCCTCCAGCTGGTTAGTTAGTTAGTTATTTAGATTTATGTATCATTTCAAAGGCAGAGTTACAAAGAGGCAGAGGCAGAGAGAGAGAGGTCTTCCATCCACTGGTTCACTCCCCAGATGGCCACAATAGCTGGGCCAATCTGGAGCCAGGAGCCAGGAGCTTCCTCTGGGTCTCCCACATGGGTGCAGGGGTCCAAGGACTTGGGCCATCTTTCACTGCTATCCCAGGTGCATTAGCAGGGAGCTGGATAGGACGTGGAGCAGCCGGGACTCAAACCTGCACCCATGTGGGATGCTGGCACTGCAGGAGACAGCTTTCCCTGCTACACCACAGCGCCAGCCCCTGCAGCTGGTTATTAGCCATGCTCACAAGGTGGCTGAGCCGAGCTCCTGCGTCCACACAGGGACAGACAGCAGCCTGCACTCCACCTGCAAACAACCCGAACCCTGCCTACAGACATACTTACCCTTCTTCCCTTGTCTGCTCCCTTGTTTGTACAGCATCCTTTCTAAAAGTGTGGGTGCGCGTTTAAGGGTACAGGCGAGGGTGGACGGTGAGGCTGACTCCTGAACCACGAGTTTCTGGGCATCACAGAGGACACAGTCATCTCAACCTGAACACACAGGAGACAGAAACCTAGAGCCAGACGGCCATGGAGGCGACGCACCGTCAGCACTCCCCGCGTCTCAGCTCCCAAGCCTGGCTCACCCTCGCGTGGGGTGTGTGTCTGGCAGGAGGCGAGGGTCTCCCGCCTTCCACCCCCAGCCCTGCACCTCTGTCTGCATCCGCAGGAGCCCCCAGCCTGGCCTCCGGCAAGAACTCTTCCCATGCAGGTAGTGGGGCCTTCCACCTCCCCCCACCAAGCAAACGGAGGAGACCCAGGCAAGGACGGGAAACGCAGCTGAAGCCGCGGTCATGGCTGGGCTGGCAAGGGGTGAGCGACACAGGTGGCTCCGGCGGCCAGGCCAGGGCCTCACCATGCGTGGCCCTCAGATCACAGTTGAACTTAATAAAGAAATTACGAGGTCTGGACTGCGTGACGTCACACGAGGCCTGGTTCTTGACCGAGAAGCCAGACGATCCAAAGCTTCGGGCAGCCGAGCGCTACCTGATCATCCCAGGAGCTCTTAGGATGACGTGGCTGCGGCCCCCGGGACAGAGCCGCTCTGATGCCCCCCGCCCAGGGTAGGCTCACCGTTTGTAGAACTGTGGAGGTGAGTGACAGCACCACCCAGCATGGCTGGCTTACCCACGCAGGTCCTCAGGGGCACAGCAACAGCGAAACTCCGGTGATGCTGTAACCAAGACATTGGGAGAGAAGACGCCAAGTTGGCCCCTGCAACACCCTGAGTTTGAGATCGCTACACCTGATCCTGTTTGCTCGGACCCACGCGCCACCAGAGCACAGCAGGAGGGAGGGGACAGACAAGGGAGGGGAGGGTGAGGATCCCCTCGTGAAAGGACAGCACGATGACAACACAGGGACAGCCGGAGCTGCCCAACTGTCTGTGCCATTCTGGCTGCGAAAGACCAGCGCACTCTTCGTGGCTGATGTCTTCCTTGGGCGAGCCCGGTTAAACAAGCTGAACCGGAGAATGCCAAGTCCGGGTCACAGCCTGAGTTCATTCCCAGGGCCACCAACTGGCTTTTTTCTTTTACGATTTATTTATTTAAAGACAGAGTTACAGAGAGAGAGGCGGGGGCGTCGGGGGGAAAAAGAGATCTCTTCTGTCCAATGGTTCACTCCCCAAAGAGCCACAGTGGCCAGGCCTGGAAGCCAGGAGCCTGGACCTCCATCTGGGTCGCCCACGTGGGTGCAGGGGCCCAAGCACTCGGGCCATCTGCTGCTTTCCTGGGTGCATTAACAGGGAGCTGGATGAGAAGTGGAACAGCCAGGATTCAAACCTGCACTCGTATGGGCTGCTGGTGTCGCAGGCAGTGGCTTCACCCGCTGAGCCGCAACACCAGCCCCAGGGCACAGACATAACCCTGTGGCATGGGGATTACACAGAGAGAAGAGAGCGATGCCTGCCAGGGGTCAGGGGCCCCACGTCTGCTGTTGGAGGGTGGTATTCAGGGTGGAGTCGTGTCCCCCTCCATCCTAACCCCCCGGGGCCCTAGAATGGGACAGTATTGGGGGCAGGGTCTTTGCAGAGGTGACCAAGTTACAGTGAGGCCACACAGCCAGAGCCCAGTCCACTCTGATGGCTTCCTGCTAAGAAGAGGTTTGGCCACAGGTGCACGTGGAGGGAGCACCGTGGGAGGAGCCAGGGAGGTGGAGCCACCTCTACACCCAGAGGAAGCCATGCCTGCCAGTGTCTGAAGCTCAGACCCCCAGCCCAGGGACGAGGGGACCATGCGGGGGGGCCTGCTGCGTCCCACCCCTGGGCCTCCCTGCCAGTCTCGCCTGATGCTGAGTTACCAGGGATCCCCTCACTTCACCTTCCAGGTGTTTGACAGGTGACATTGCCGTCAGTCCTCTGCCACGGGCCCCACCCCGCCGGGCTGCAGACTGTAAGACAGGGGGCAGGAGCCCTGGTCCCCAGCCCCGCCAGCCAGCCTCTGGGGGTGGGGGTGGAACAGGCACTTCTGCCTGGGGTGGAGGACGTGGTGAAAGAAGCCACAGTGAGCAGGCCAGGCCACGGGACGTGCAGCCCGAGTCCTGTGAGTTATTATATAAGGCGATTCCCCAGTCTGAATCTGCATGGTAAGTTCAGGGGGTGAAAAGCAAATATTACAAATTAATCTGCAAACAGAGCCGTAAACCTCATCGCCCTGCAGCCACTCTGTGCCCCCGGCTGAGCGGCAGATGTTAGCATCTGGCGAGGAAATTGCTTCCCTGGCACGCGCACCCGGGGCTCTCCCAACACTCAGCGCGCGCAGTTCCGTGTGCTATATGTTTGTGTTCTCACGGGACCACGTTCCACAGAACTTCTCTGACCCCAATCAAGAGCACCAGTGGGAGCTGCCGACTGGTCCTCCCTGGGGCGGCTGGAGCAGCGGCCAGAGCCCTCCTGGCACGCACAGCCCACCCAGAGGCTGGGTCCCCAGCACTCCTAGCATTTGTACACCTGCTCACACGCACAGGCTCCCACACAAGCTGCCCACTCACACGCGCTGCTCCGCACTGGCGCTCACAGACTCGGCGAGAAGGTTCGTGCCCTGCTGAGCCGCTCCCCATTGTCCAAGGGACGGATGGGGCTGGGTCTGCTGCAGGTGAGTCATGGGCACCGCCTCCCTTGCTGAGCTGTGCGTCCCGGGCCTCCTGGGCCTTCCCCAGAGCTGTCAGCTCACCGAGGTGCAAGTCCAGGCCGGCCCCGTGACGGGAGACCCTGGGCGCATGCTGGGAGCAGACACTCAGGGGTGTGCATGAGCCAGGCCACGCTCTGCCTGCCTCCCGACAGCCCCCGTGTCCACAGGACTTGTCCATGGTGGCCCCTGCCGCCTCCTTGCAGGCTCAGATCCGGGTTCCGGCTCCAGGTCAGACCCGCTCTCCCCATGGGCACTTGGAGCTGCAGCTCCCTGGGCACCCCCCGTCCCCTCCCGTGTGGCCCACTCCTCTCTCTCGGTCCCCCTGCCCCGCCCCATCTCCTGCCAACAGCCTGCGTTCACACTGACCCCCCCAATAGGGCTTCTGGCTCCCACCCCAGCCTCCCCACTTCTGGCCTCCGCACCCCTCATTCTCTGCCTGTGCCTGGGGGCTGAGGAAGCCACCCCCGCGGAGAGCGCATGTCCAGGCAGGCTGCAGGCTGCCGGCTACTCCGGGGCAGTGCAGGTGAGCGGGGCAGGGCGGCGGCCACACCCCCTCGGCTCTGGGTGTGCAAGGACCTGGGGTGCTGTCTGCAGTGCTGACTTCACATAAGTCCATGGCCCTCCAGGTCAGTGCATGCACCTAGATCTGAAAGTGACCCAGGGTTTGAGGTTGGGGGGGGAGGGGATGGGACAGGAGGGCTGAGAAGGGGAGGGCTCAGGACGCAGGTCTCAGGAGCACCCCCCAGGGAGGAGTCCAGAGAGGAGCAGGGCGTCTGGGGTGCAGCTGGCCCTGACCGCAGGAGGGGGTCCCCTCCCACGGAGAGGGGCGTGACAAAGAGGGGCACTAGGAACACCACAGGGGTGGCCAGGAGCAGCCAGAGGAGGTGGGCTGCCCTGTGCAGGCTGATGGAGGCTGCTGGGGGGAGGCCAGCCTCCAGGGTGTCTGGGTGAGCCCCAGTGCTGCCTAGACCCTCCCCTAGGACCGGGGCGCGTGCAGGGAGCGGACATGGGTGGCCACTTGCCAGGAGGACGGATCTCCCACACCTGCTCCCGCCTCTGAGTGGCCCCGTCACCGGCCCCAGCAGGGTGCTGCCTGACAGGCAGTGCACCTCATCCCCTCCACTCCCTGGGCCTGGGGGGTCCTGCAGCCCCACAGCCCCCTCCCTGCTCCCTGGGCCTGGGGGGTCCTGCAGCCCCACAGCCCCCTCCACTCCCTGGGCCCGGGGGGTCCTGCAGCCCCACAGCCCCCTCCCTGCTCCCTGGGCCTGGGGGGTCCTGCAGCCCCACAGCCCCCTCCCCGCTCCCTGGGCCTGGGGGGTCCTGCAGCCCCACAGCCCCCCCTCTGCTCCCTGGGCCTGGGGGGTCCTGCAGCCCCACAGCCCCCTCCCCGCTCCCTGGGCCTGGGGGGTCCTGCAGCCCCACAGCCCCCTCC
>CM027409.1:83623921-83687047 GCA_015711505.1 Sylvilagus bachmani
CACAGCCCCCTCCCTGCTCCCTGGGCCTGGGGGGTCCTGCAGCCCCACAGCCCCCCCTCCCTGCTCCCTGGGCCTGGGGGGTCCTGCAGCCCCACAGCCCCCTCCCCGCTCCCTGGGCCTGGGGGGTCCTGCAGCCCCACAGCCCCCCCTCTGCTCCCTGGGCCTGGGGGGTCCTGCAGCCCCACAGTCCCCCCTCTGCTCCCTGGGCCCGGGGGGTCCTGCAGCCCCACAGCCCTCCTCATGTGTCCCAGCAAACTCGGGTGTCAGGGCTTCTGCGGAATGTGGTCAGGCACCCTTGAGGCTGCTGCCCCAGCCACCCCCGGGCGGGGCCGTCCCGAGCCCTCGGGCCACAGCTCCCAGGTCCTGGTGCTTTGCCCGGTCCCTCTCCTTAGAGGGCACCAGGCCACCGTCCTGCAGAGCCAGCCCTGCATCTTCTACTCTTGGTTTTATCTCACACACAATTTCTCTTCTTTTAATCAAATGTTATTTATTATTCTTCCTTGGTAATGCTTTAAAATTCGAGTTTTAACTCTGTATATACGTTGAGATGAATTGGGTGTGTAGTTCATCCTCCGACGGCTAATAACAGTCACCACTGGATAAATATTTATGTTATCCCATCCAGCGATAGCCAGCCCTGAGCCAGAAACAACAAATGTGTGCTAAATAGAAACAAACAGCCATTAGACTCAATAATAAGAGTTTTAATAACAGATTATCCAAGGAGCCTTCATCCGGAATGAATGTCACGTTGTTTATTTAATTTCATCTGCCCCATAAAACGTGCTGCTTTGGTTAGATGAATAATAAAATCTAATCGTATACACTCAGCTGCCGGTCATCCCAGAAGCTCTTTTGTCTCTGGGACGTCTTTAATTTCTCAAATGAGTGATGAACCCCCAAAATCTTTCGTGTGTGTCGGTTTTGTCCATCTGTAGTTACCGTATTAGGAGGTAAAAAGGGGAAACGTGCCAAATACGTACGGAGGCACTTGAAGACTGAGCCACTGTATGTTAACGTAAATAACGCACTTTTGTGGAAACGGCTGCATTTCTCACAAGCCAAGGAAGCAGCTGGTGAGAAGAGGGGAGGAGCTGTGCAGCTGTGGGAACATCGTCTGCACACTCGTGTGAAGGAGAGGGAGCAGGAGGGCTGCGACCGCGCGTGATCCTGAAGATTGTTCCGGAAGTGGGGAGTGCTCGCCGTCCAGCGACGTGAAGCCCAGGCTGGCACAGGGCAGGCAGCCCATCTGCTCACATCACACCCACCTGCTAGCGTTGGAAAACTGAGCTCTCTAAGATACTGCTGGGCATTTCAGTTTTTGATTTTTAAGAATTTTTACATAGATGTATTTATTTGAAAGGCAAAGTTACAGAGATGGAGAGAGAGAGATTCCACATTGTTGGATCACTCACTCCCCAATGCCTACAGCCACCAGGGCTGGGCCAGGTTGGAGCCAGGAGCTTCTTCTGGGTCTCCCATGTGGGTGGCAGGGGCCCAAGCACTTGGCCATCCTCTGCTGCTTTCCCACGTTCATTTGCTGGGAGCTGGACTGGAAACGAGGAGCTGGGACTTGATTGAGTCCAGCTCTCCCATGCGGCACAGTGTTTAACCCGCTGGCTCACACCCTCGCCCCAGCAATATTGCACTGCACGGCCGTCATCTCACTCGGCTCTCACGTCCTGGGAGCTGTGTGCGTGTTCCCATCGCTGCTTCGCTACTCCACTTAACCCAGCTGCACAAGGTGCTCACCAGGAGGCAGGTAGAGAGGGTCAGACAGGAAAGGAAGCCTCATACGTGCAGCCGGAGAAAGAAATGAGCACGCTATGCCTGGAGTTCGCTGTCAGAGCTCTTGGGAACACATCTTTACGGTTTTGGGGTTCTCTATCAACTCCACTGTTTTTGCCAACATTTAATACCAAGATATCCTGTCTGCCACCATCATGCTCGAGAGCATCAGCATGGAGCCGTGCTTCTGCCAGATACGATGCTCTCCGAAGCCTGTGGCAGGATCTCACTGGCACCAGCGAGCGGTCTGCCCCCTAACACGGGAACAGATGCAGGAGCCAGCACAGTGCTCCCTGGAGGGGTTTGCTCCCAGGATTACATCCGACACAGGGAAACAGCCTCATCCCCACGGGGGCCTCTGTACCTTCCTCTTGGATCCTCGTGGGGGGTATTCCAGCCACACCTGCTGATGATCCTCAGAAAGAGAAACAGGGGCCAGCACTGGTGCTTAGTGGGTAAAGCCGGCGCCTGCAGTGCCAGCATCCCACATGGGCACTGGTTTGAGTCCCAGCTGCTCCAGTTCTAATCCAGCTCTCTGATGTGGCCTGGGAAAGCAGTGGAGGATGGCCCAAGTCCTTGGGCCCTTGCACCTGCCTGGGAGACCAGGAAAAAGCTCCTGGCTCCTGGCTTTGGATCTGCACAGCTCCAGCTGTTGCAGCCATTTAGGGAGTGAACCAGCAGATGGAAGACCTCTCTCACTGCCTTTCTGTCTCTCTGTCTCGGTCTCTCTCTGCCTCCGCCTCTCACTCTGCCTTTCAAATAATAAATAAATAAATCTAGAAAGAAAAAGAGAAGCAGTATCAGGTGGAAATGTAGGATTTTATAAAGGAAAGGACTAAGTCGGCACCATGAGGCCGCAAATAGAGTGTTCAGTAGTGCGATAAAATGCGCCCACGGACATCATTAAGAGGGGCGTGCGTTCCGGTCCCTGCGAGGCCACCTGGGTCACCTGGTAGCGTTTCCTTGGTAGAGAAGAGGATGCAGGTGCAGACACATGAAAAAAATCTCTCTTCCCTCCCTAGTGGCTTTGCCTGTCTTCTGTTTAAAGACTTTAAGTCTCATAATTTAATAAGTGCACAAGAAGCGTCGCCTCTGTGCGGATCCTGATATTAATAAACTTTGATCCCAAGCCACAATCCTGAGAGGCTGGGGCGCCACCTCTTTTGTCCTCTTTCATCGGGGATGGAAATTGGCCTTGGGTGCACTTGGAGATCAAGCTCAGAGCCTCATTTGTATCTGCATGCATTCAAAGTTCTCAGAGCTCCTGGTTCTATTCAGACGTGAGCTTTTCCGTGCACACACAGCCTTAATCAAAAGTAGAGCTGCAGAGAATGGCTTAAATTTAATCCAAATCTCGGTGGCTTTCATGAATCTGCCTACTCAAGCTTCACGCAAGTGGGCTCATAAATGCTATTTCCGCTTTCATGCGTCGTGGAGGGTGGCTGTCTGTTCCCAGCCACGACACGCACAGCACGTGAGTTCCCTTTCACTTTCATGTGTGTTTTATGGCATAAGCAGAATAAAGCCCATTTTATTAATTGATGATGGGTAATAAAGGGTGCCTCTCCTCGAGCAGGCTTCATTATTTCACTGGGAAGTGGGCTGGGCCCTAGACCGGGGCTTTCTCTAACAAAGATGACAGATGGCCAAGGGGGAAGAAGTCACCCTGCCTGGCTGTGTGGGGGCGGGGCTGGGAGTACAGACGAGAGAGGGCTGCAGGAAGAGGAAACGAAACTTTTATTTAAATAGAGTTATTTATTTATTTGAAAGGCAGAGTTACAGAGACAGAAGGGAAGACAGAGAGAGAGAGAGAGAGAGAGAGAGAGAGAGAGGTCTTCCATTCTCTGGTTCACTCCCCAGATGGCTGCAACAGCCAGAGCTGGGCCAGGCTGAAGCCAAGAACCAGCAGCTTCGCCTACATCTCCCACGTGGGGACAGGGGCGCAAGCACTTGGGCCGTCATTTGGTGCTTTGCCCAGGCCTGTTAGCTGGGAGCTGGATCAGAAGTGGAGCAGCCGGGTCTTGAACCGGCGCCCATATGGGATGTTGGTGTCCCAGGCAGTGACTTAACCCGCTACACCACAACACCAGTCCTGGAAATAAACTATTTCTCAATTAGCATTCACTACTTCGCACTGGAATCTGATGGTTTATCTCACACCAGCTGGAACCTCACAATTTCCTGAGGCTTTAGGGTGCACTCGGGACGCTCCACAGGCCGTGTGTGCCTGTTCTGAGATTTCACCATCAGAGAAAACTCCACGGTTCCCTGTGTGAGTACCAAGAGAAGAGTAGTCACACAGAGGTGGGGGCCCTTTGTGAGTCAGGGACAAAGAACCTGGGCCGAGAGTCAGTTGACCCTCGCGGGTAAGAAGAACCTATGAACAAATTCTGCAGGTGGCCACGGGGAAGGCAGGGCTGCCCGGCCTCTTCCTTACTTAGTCTTTATTTACTTGAAACACAGAGAAACAGAATCTCGCCCTCTGGCTCACTCCACAAGTGCCTTCAACAGCCAGAGCTGGGCCAGGCAGAAGCCAGGGATCTGGAGCCCGGTCTGGGACACCCGCTGCCTTCCAGTGTGCATTAGCAGGAGCCTGAACACAGGAGCAGGACCAGGACTCACCACGCTCTCCAAGGTGGGACGCGAGTGTCCCTGCAGGCGTCTTGGCTGCCGTGACCAGCACCTGCCCTGGGGTGGCTTTGGTCTGAGTCAGCTCCAATGGTAGCCTTCATTTCTGATCCAAACAGCGCTGGCAGAGAAAGGGCGTGGAGCAGGCCACCCGTAGAGTGCGTGGTGGACACTCTGGCGTGGCACACAGGCGGGCGGGGGAGCCTGTGCGTGGCCTCTGGTTCCAGGGGTCAGCGTGCTGGCAGTGTGCGCTAACGAACCCTCTGCTTCTCCCCTCCCCTGGGCTAGTCCCCACTCACACTGGGAATACAGACCCAGCCGACTGTGGCTCCGCTGCCTCTGCTCTCGTCCCCTCACACCGCTGCCTTGGGGACGCCTGATCCCGCGGCCCTTAACCTCCTCTTCACACTGCCACTAGGGTGCCGACACCGCCAAGTCCTCGCCTGGTCACCAGCAGCTCTGCTCGCCCTCCTCTTACTCCACCATTGGGATGGGAATGGATGTGGGTTCTTTCCGCTGTTTGACCACTGGGCACACAGGGCAGGGGTCCGTGCGCATGTGCACTCACCCGTCTCTCGGCACAATGCCGAGGTGTGGCACGGCTGGGGTGCAGGGGTGAAGGTGTGGCCAGCCTGACCATGCTGCCATCTCAGCAGTGGGGCGAGACGGCGACAGTCGGTTCACACACTTGCTGGGGCGCAGCCGTCCGTTTCGCCCTGCTTTGGAAAGACATCAATCAGCTGTTGCTGGCATCTCCTTCCCGGGGACGCCGACCACCTTCTCGTGGGCGTATTGCCCCTTCTTGTATCTTTTTGATCAGGAGTCTGCTCAAGTCTTGTATCGATCTCTTTAAAGATTGATTTATCTGAAAGGGAGAGTGACAGGGCAACAGAGAGAGAGGGGGATGTTCCATCCACTGGCTTACTCCCTAAACGGCCACAACAGCCAGGACCGTGCCAGGGCAAAGTGAGAAGCCAGGAGCTCCGTCCTGATCCTGGTCTCCCACGTGGGCGGCAGGGCCTGGCACTTGGGTCACCTTCCGGTGCCTTCCGCGGTCCATCGGCTGGAAACTGGGCGGGAAGCGGAGGAGCCAGGACTGGGACCGGCTCCCCAGTATGGGGCGAGGACACAGTGCTGCGTGCCAGCCCGTGGCTGATTTTTGAAGGGAGGCTTTATATCCCAGAGAATCCAGCCGGAAGCACGGAGAGTCGCCACGCACGAAGCCTGTCTCTGCACGCCGCCCACTACGGCACCACACCGCTGACCCTGCACCGCTACCTCCGTCCCCGGCTCGGATTCACTCCTGAGCGTGCGTCTCTGTCGTCACGGGGTCCTGCAGAGGAGTCGCACCGCCCTGTCGTGCCCGTTTCCCACCCTGCACCCCTCTCCCTGCTGACCCCTGGGGACTTCTGCCCTCTTCACCGCCAGCATGAGCACCCCTTTTCCCGAGATGGGCGGAGCTTGGCAGGGGCAGCCTGGCAGGGCGGGGCTTCCGCACCTTAGGTTCCTCTGCATGTCTGCACGGCCTGATGGGCAGGCAGGCTCTCAACCCCCAGGGCATCCGGAACGGATCTCTGTGGGCGCCATCTGCAGCGGTGTGAACACGCGAGGGCCCCCAGCATTTCCACGTGGCAACGCAAACCCCCCGGTGTGGGTGAGAGGAGGCAGGGAGCCCTGCCGGCCTTCCCGTCGCGTCCTCCACGTGAGGGTGTGGGGAAGGCAGCTCTGAGGAGCAGCAGGCCCCCCCCAGACACGGGAGCTGGAGACGCGGAGACCTGGCTCCTCAACCTGCAGAACGAGGGAAATGCAGAGTGACCTCTTAGAAATCACCCGGGGGCTGGCACGAGGCGTAGCCGGTTAGACCCACCGCCTGCAGTGCCGGCATCCCACACAGGCTCTGGCTCGTATCCCGGCTGCTCCACTTCCGATCCTTCTCCCTGCTGTGGCCTGGGAAAGCATAGAAGATGCCCAAGTCCTTGGGCCCCCGCACCCACGTGGGAGACCTGGAGGAAGCTCCTGGCTCCTGGCTTCAGCCTGGCCCAGCCCTGGCCATTGTGGCCACATGGGGTGTGAACCAGCGGATGAAAGATTCTCTCTCTCTCTCTCTCTCTCATTCTCTCTCTCTCTCTCTCTCTCTCTCTCTCTCCCCACCCTCTCTCTGTGTAGCTCTTTCAAATAAAAACAAATACATCCCGGGTCCGGCAGCACGAGATGGGTGGGGCAGCCATGGCGCCCAGTGCCACCTGCGGCGTGCGTGGGGTCCTGCAGAGCAGGAGGTGTGGGATGAAGACGCGCCCTGGAATGGCCACGGTGCTGCCGTTCGGCCTCTGACCTTTGAAGCACCTGCTGGCGCCGCGTGGAGCAGCCACGCTGAGGAGCCCTCGCCTGCTGAGGTCACACGCAGCTGGGGAATGAGAGGCGGGACGTCCCACCTGCCTCCTCCTCACCTGTGCTGCCAGACAGCCGGGGGAAGGCGTGGGGACTGGAGACGGAGACCGAGCACTGGGGCCTGGCCCAGGGCCGCTGGGGGCTCCCTTAATGTCTTGTCCACTCTCCACCAAACCTGAGCGTTCGCCACACCCTTGGGTCTCCGTTCCTGAGAGCGCTTGTATCACGTGAGGCACTTAATCAGTGCGTCGGTTTTGTCCGGTCCATGTGTCCTGTGTGCTGGGGGGGTGGGAGCCGGGAGCCTTAACAAGATGAGAAAAGATACTCGTCTGTCCAAACAACCACACAAAAATAAACAAATAAACAAAAATAAACTGCACCTGAGATTTCCCAGTGCACCACAGCGTTCACACGCACTGGTCCTGGGGACCGTGTGTATGCATGTGTGTGTCTGTATGTGCGTGTGTGTGCCTGTGTGTGTGTGTGCGTGCATGTGTGTGCATGTGCCTTTGCGCATGTGCCTGTGTGTGTACATGTGTGTGTGTGTCCTAGGCAGCCTCAGATGCTCACGTGCCCAGAACTGTCACACGAGGCCCTGACGTGCACCAGGAGACGGTCGGCTTCTGCATGCAGCCTGTTCTCGGTGGTCCCGCTGTCTTCTTGCCCATTAACCGGCATTGATCCTTACGATGTTCCAAATACCCCGGAGTGTGGCTCTCGCGACGCTCAGGGAATGAGTCTTTCTCTTTAGTTCCGTCTCTGCACGTTCAGACATTGCCAAGTCGGAGTTCTAGGAGAGAGCTGAATCCAAGTTACAGGGCGTCAGTGTCACCAGCACTCTCCTGAGCGCTGTCCATCCCAGCACCTCCTCGCCCTCCTCAGCCAGCGCTCTGTTTGCCACCTCCAGCCCCTGCTCTGCAGCCCCTGGGACCTCCACCCTCCCGTCTGTCTCTGAACGTGGCCCCCGCAGCCACCTGCTCTTTGCTTCTGTGCCTGGGTTATGTCCTTAGGCTGTAGTCCCTCGCGCTGTGACATGTCGCAGTCCCTCCCTTTCTAGGCTGAACGGTGCCCTGACGACTGTGCGCCGGATTTCTCCTTCCCACGTGTCTGCGGGTGGACACTTGCTGCTTCCTCCTTTTGGTGGCTGTGATCGTGCGGCACGGACGCGGGTGTGCAAGGGTGTGCTGGAGTCTCTGCCTCAGCGCCTTAGGGCCAGTCGCACAAAAGAGGGACTCTGCTAATTATGTAGG
Source organism: Sylvilagus bachmani (assembly GCA_015711505.1). Taxonomy (NCBI): domain Eukaryota; kingdom Metazoa; phylum Chordata; class Mammalia; order Lagomorpha; family Leporidae; genus Sylvilagus; species Sylvilagus bachmani. The sequence continues at coordinate 83,631,976 of CM027409.1, forward strand.
AGCTGGCACACCGGGCTTCCCGAGCTGTTGCCTATGCAGTGTGAGGGGTCTGACCTCTGCACGCCTTCGCCAGCACTTGCCTCTGTCTGGTTTTCTCGAAAACCATCGGAGTGAGGGTGAAGTGGCTCTGATCTGCGTTTCCCTGAAGGCCGGTTGTGGTGAGCGGGTTTTTGTGCCCCGGCTGCACTTCTCGATGGCTCCTTTAGAGCAATGCTTGTGCTGTGTCCATGTGCCGATCGGGTCGTTTGGTTGTGGCACTCGAGCGGTAACGATTTCTTTCCGATTCTGAAAGCTGTCGTCCACGGTGTGTGAAGGAGACATTTGCAGGGGGGACAAGGTTCTTCTTTTGGACATAGAACTCAGCTGGAGCATTGAGCGCAGCCTCTGTGGGTGTCGTCACATCAGGGACACTGTGTCCCTTCCCTGTGCATCGCACAAAACTGGAGTTTCTAAAGTGACCTCTGTGGCTGGACATTTGTAGTGCGTGGGACGCCTGCACCCCATGAGGGGCCTGGACTGCACTCCCGAATCGGATCTGATTCTGGTCACCTGGGAGGCGGCAGGTGGATCCCTGACACCCTTGTGGGTGAACTGAACTGAGATCCAAGCTCCTGGCATTGAGGTAGCTCAGCCTCTGCTGTTGCTGGCATCTGGAGATTGAGATAGAAGATGGGAGAGCGCTCGCTCGCTCGCTCTCTCTCTCCTCTCTCTCCCCCACTTCTGCCTTTTAAATAAATAAAATAAATACTTTTCATGAAATGAGGAGCTTGATAAATAAGACCTTACTGTTAAAAAAAAAAAAAAGAAAAATCGAAAGGGAAAAGAATTCGTCAGGAATGAGGCAAAGCACAGAGCAGGTTCCGATGCCGCGTCTGGTACATGGTAGGAACTCGATTAATTCTCGTTGAATCTGAATCTGAATCCCCTGGTCGGATATTGGATGAGTGCACTATATTTCTGGGCCGAGAGAAAACAGCAATGCGATTATCTGACACAAGGCATGTTGCTAGTGCTTCGTATTCTGTGAGGTAATAATGAAGCGAAAGGGCAAGATAAGTGAATTTAATAAAACACTGTACAACATGGAGTGTTTGTATATATTAATGATGTACTTAATGTGTAAAATATTGCGTATGTAGCAAATAGCGATAATTAATTTTCCCCGTGCACAAGTTGCTTTGTCTCTCTCGGCCACGGAACACTTTCAGCGGCAGCTACGAGCGGCCCTTATTGGGTTTCGTCTGAATAAATGGGCCCAATATCTCAGTTCACGCTCGAATGTTTTTTGTCTCACAAAGTTGAGAAAACCAAACTTTTCCACCTCCCAAAGCAGCGGCTTCCGGAACCCGTCTCGGAGTATCGGGTCCTGAACGTGGCAGGGTGAGTCGGGAGCGGGGGTGCCTGCAAGCGGAGGCAGGGCCCCCAGTGCTGAGGCTGCCCGTGCAGCCCGCGGAAGCCGGCTGTGTCCTGCGTCTCCTCTGGTGCCACCAAGACGCACAGAGAAGGACCGGGCAGGTGGTGTGTCGCTCCTTCAGCCGCAAAAGGAATGACGCTGCTCGCAGTTAATCGGTCTTCAGTAGACTTTTACTTAGAACGAGTGAGAAAGAGAGTGGGGGACTGGAAGAAGGGGGAGAGATGGCACGCACGTTCCTTAAGGGGGGAAGCTGGTGTGCCCCGCTCCTTGTCCCGCGGTCTGCTTATATACCAAATTCAACCAATCCCCGTCATTCAATCACAGTCCATGCACAGAGTTCTCCAATCCGCCACTTGATCATGCTCAGCTGTGGAGTCAGGGCATCAGCGCCATCTTGTTTTCCACGATCCTCAGCTAGATGGAAAGTTCAATCAGCTGCTACATCCGCATTACTGCTATAAGCCACGCCCACCATGGGGGGTCCCATGGCAGGCCTGTCCATGGGTCCCCATAGTGGTGGTGGGCAGGAGTCGCCGCGTTGCTCGGCATGCACTTAGAAACGTTCCTTGCCTTTCTGAGAGGCTGAGCCACTTCCTCTGCTCGTCACGTGGGGCGCAGACCTGCCACACCGGCGTCCCAGCCGTCTTTGGAGCGAAGCCCCACAAAGCAGCCCGCCCTCAGCCTGCGGGCTGCCCCTGCGCCAGGCAGCCGACCTGGGCACCGCAGGACGCCCCGCCCTTCCCCATTTCCCCATTGCGGGTCCTGTTCTCTCACAAGCCCCTGGAAACAGTGGGCAGCCGCGGTGGGTGGGCGGCCAGTGTCGGGGACCAGAGCATGGAGACACACTGGCCACGCCCGGAGGTGGGCTCCGGCTGATTAGATTAAGTTCTGCTGGTCCCTAGCTATGTGTGCCCCTCCCCCCCACACACACATAGGGTGTGGCTCCTGTCCAGGGCGCCGGCAGGGCGCCGTTTCAAAGATGGAAGACAGGAAGGTAACAAAAACAGCCAAGTTTGAGCAAAAGCAATTTCACCAGCAGTCAGCCCGCTAACAGCGAATTCTGTGCTCTCTGTTTACTGTCGCGCTTTGCACCGATAGCTGACTTGCACAGTCTGTGCCTTGAGTGGGCTGACTCCAAGTTAGCAGAGTGCGCACACATGAGTCCTCACTTGCTTCCTCCGTCTGCATTTAGGCTAGGGGAGTCAGGCCCCTGCCGATGTCCGTGTGTGTGAGTGGACTGGAGACGAGAGGCAGGGCGCTTTCATTCAGCCTGCGTGGGTTGGGTTGGGTCTCAGGTTGGTGCCAGGTGCAAGCTGAGCCCAGGGCACCTGCAGAAACACCGCGCTGCCCTTGGCTTGGGGAATAGTCTGCGGTGCTGCCCCCGAGAACTTGGTGTGATAACAGGAGGGCCTCGCACTGTTGCTGCTCAGGAGGGTGTCCATCAGCCACAGGTGGCCGAACTGCACCTGCCACCGGTGGCGGGGTGGCCGAGGAATGAGTTTTTGTTTTTGCTTAATTGATTCAAATCTAATGAGTGCCGGCACCTGTGCTGCAGACCACCCTGTTGGGCAGGGAAAGTCTGGACACAAATACAGACAAGTCGGGGGGCAGCGAACATGGTAGCAGAAGAAGTCTCTTCACCCTCCACCCCGCAAGAAACAACTACATAAATATGCTTCATTGTGTAACAAAGGAGAACTAAAGCCAAAGGTGGAATTCTAGCGTTACACCCCTGACTAAAATGGAGAGAGAATCCCGAGTGTTCAGAGACCCACAGTCGCCTTCAGGTGGAATGTGGCAGGGGTGTGGCCTGTGGCTGAGACGCTAAGACCCCTGTGCCCCGCATCAGAGGACCCGGGCTCCCTTCCTGCTCTGACTCCGACTCCAGCTTCCCACTAAAGCAGTGACGGGCCGAGGAACTGGGTTTCTACCAGGACCTGGACTCCCAGCGTGGGACCCGCTCAGCCCTGGCCACTGCAGGCTTTCGGGGAGTGAATCAGTAAGTGGGGTGCTCTTGCTCTCTGTTTCTCTCAAATAAATGTTTTTAAAGGAGAGAGGCAGGCAAGAGAACAGAATGCAGCCAAGGGTAAGTGGGCGCTTCAAAAAGCTCGGGGTAAAGGAAGTGAAAGGAAGGCTTACGTGAGGGGCGGAGAAGTGACGTCCACGCAGCTGTTTCATCATGCACGTTTTCCACTCATTTCTGAGAACCCCTGTGTGTGTGACAAGGGAAAAAAGGCCCCGAAAAAGGCGACATTGCTCGCTTTGAAGATGAAGGCAGGGGCCGCGAGCCCGGGACCTCGGGCTTCCTCCGGCGAGCCTCACAAAGCTGTGCAAGGCTTGAGGCCGCTTGGGTGGGGCAGAGAAGATGAGCTGGCCGTCGGGGGCACTAGACCCCTTGAATGACCTGTCTGCCTCCACTGAGCCAAGCGACACCCAGCTGGGAAACCACCAGGGCCCTCAGGCAAAGAATTGGGGTGGTTTATCACCCAACAGCAGACTCTCGAAAACTTCTTTACACATGTGAACTTACAGTACTCTAAAAAAAAAAAAAAGGAAAGAAACTTTCATTGTTGTTTGTTAACTCAGTGGCAGCTAAGCAGAGTAAACAGTTATTAAAGGCAAATTCAGGGCCGACACTGTGGCACCTGGTTAAGCCGCCGCCTGCAGTGCTGGCATCTCAAGAGGGCACGTCCTCACCAGATGCCACGTGGCATCTCATGTGCTGCGACCTTGCTGTCAACCAAGCCACCACACCATGGCCTGGAAGGCAGCTGGGGCAGACAAAGCCAGATTTCGCTCAATTCTCAGAAAGTCCCTTTGCACAGGATGTGTAAGTCAGGAGAGAGGACAAGTGGATTTGCTACGACCCAGTAATTGTGTTACCGAAAACTCTGTGGCGCTGCGGGCCACACACCCCCACATCCGCAGCGTGCTCAGAGCATCGGAGAGGAGACTCTCCGTGCCCCAGGAAGGCAGCGCCAGGCCCACACGAGTCAGGGCAGAGCCGGGGTTCAGTGGGGACTGGGGCCCCGGACACAGCCTTGCCGCCAGGGAGGCCTTTCCGGCTTTGAGAAAAGCGTGGGTTTTAGTCAGAAGCGAAGTTCGGGTTGAACGGCTTCCTTCTCTTTATTGGCCCTGGTGGACTGTGCGCGAGCTTTCTCATTTCCAGGGAGCAAGGGCTGATTTAGTAGTTCCCATTCCTGCGGCCGACACACAGAGGAGGCAGAACATTTGGTACCGTGATTGCTTTAGGGACAGGCTGTCTCCAGTAGGCAATTAGACAAATGCCCTTAGAGAAGACTTTCCCCAAGAAGCGCCTGCATTCTTGGGGAAAAGCATGCCACAGAGGTGGGAGCAGCGTCCCCTGGGCTGGCGTGCGCAGCGCTGTCCCGGGGCCCTGGGGTGGGCCTGTGGCTCCTGCGCCGTCCTCTGCTAAGCCACCGTGGCTCCTCACCCAGCCTCCCTGAGCTCCAGGTCCCCAGGTGGGAAATGAGTCAGGGCATCAGAGACGCCGGGTGAGTCGGAGCAAGGAAGGGGCTTCTGGCGCTGGAGCCTGTGGTGGTCGCATGGCGCCTTCTCCGTGCTTGAGAGACAGCGAGGCCCAGAGACGGGGCGCGCGCACCCCTGGTTCACTTCCCAAATGCAGGTACAGCTGGAAGGCGCTCAATACAAGTCTCCCAGGGGGCGACAGAGACCTGGGCGCGGAGCCGGCTGCGTGGTCTGCGTTAGAGGAGGCTGCACACATGAGCTGAGCTGGGAATGGAACCAGGAGCTCCTGGGAGTGTGGGTGTCTTAGCTGGAGCCGTAACCACCAGGCTGAATGCTGGCAGAGCTGGTTTTTTTTTTTTTTTGGGGGGGGGGGGAATGTGGCTCTTGCAAAGTCACAGTTGACGTGTTCCCGCCCCTCCAGAATTCCTCCCTGGAAGTCCTGCCTCCCGGTTCTTCCGCCTGTGCAGACCACACTGGGAAACAGTGCGGGTGCAGAGGGAGATGTCCCCGGAGCAGGACGGCCCTGAGTCCCAACCAAGGGAGCCCCGACCCCCAGGGAGGAGTGTGTGAGGATGCCAGCTGAGGCCAGGCAGAGGCATCTGCAGGCCCAGGAGCTCCAGAGAGCGAGGGCAGAGCCCAACTCCCTGGGGCAGGCGCTCCCACAGAGCCTCAGGAGGAGGCGGCCTCGCCACGGCTCCATGACCCTGGACCTTGGCCGTGGACTCACAGGCCATTCGCACAGCCAGACTTGTGGTGCTTCTGCGTCTGCTAGACATCTGTGCGGTGGCCACCCCCGGCGTCTCTGAACCAGACTCTCTCCCCTCTCCCCAAGAGAGAAAAAGGCAGGGCCTGGGGGTGCGGGGTGGCCCCAGGCATGGCCACGCTCCCGCACAGGGGGCGGGGGCGCTCACTGCCGGGAGCATGCGCTGGGCTGGCTCCTCTTCCCGCTGCCTTCATCTGCGCCGGTCCAGCACGGCTTCCAGCAGCGCGGGTACACCGGCTCCCCTCTGTCGTCCCGGGGGAAGTCAGCCGGGCTTCCCCGCCTTCCCGGTGCTGCCATGCCATGGGGTCAGTGCCCCCCGACCCCTGGGAACGCCCTGCCTGTCGTCCCCGTCGGAGCTGGTGTGAGTGCTGCCGGCCGTGGAGGGGTGTGAGCAGGTGTGAGCAGGTGTGAGCTCTCGGAGAAGAAGCAGAGGCGTGGGGGCTGCTCATGCCTGGAGCTCTTCAGCCACCACAATGAAATTCAGGGATGGAACACGCCCAGGGCTCAGCCAGTGTCCCCCGCTGTGGCTGCTGGCAGTGCCAGCAAGGGGGCCTAGAGCAGAGACCGTCAGCACGAGGACCGCAGGTCAGCACGGGGCCGCTCTGTGCCTCCCCCCTCGCCGCCCCAACCCTCGGTGAACTCGAACCCCAGCCTCCTTGGCTGTGCATCCCATGAACGAGCGACAACCCACTGACAAAACTTTGATTTAGGATAAATGTTAAGTACAAGCATCTTCCCGACAGAGAAAATCCATGAATGGGATTCAGTTTCCTCCGTGTGCGTGTGTAACTGACTGAGTTTAAAATGCTGGCTACCTTCTTGTGAGGATCACTGGCCCTGCTGAAAAGCAGCCTTGACCTCTCCCTCCTGCCCTCGGGGTTAACGCCCTGGCACCTGCTCTGTGGGCGGGGCACCGTGACCTCACCCCAAGTCCCAGCGCCTTCAGCTGTCTCCAGCTGCCTGGGCACCTGCTTGGGGATGGTGGCCACACAGCGACACTTCTCACTGAGGGGGCACAGAGCAGTATGAGCCCCGGCCCCCCAGGGCAGCACTGGCCGAGGCTCCCCAAGGCTGCAGGTGCAGCAGCGGGGAGAGGGAGCCTTCACCCCAGCCCCATGCTCCTGAGGCGCCTGTTTGCTGAATCGCTTCCTTCTGCACTCACTGTCAGTTCTTCAACACCAAAGCAAAGAACCAGAATCCCTTCTCCTGGCTTCTTCCCCCCACACCTGCCCCTCAACCCTTTCCTGTCAGATCCGCAGGTGCTGTGGTCTCTGCCGTAACCCCACCTGCTCCTGACCAGCCCGTGACCTCCGTGGCCTGGTCCTTGGGCCAATGCTGCACCCGAGCTACCCCTTCCTGAGGGGTGTCCAGGGCTGCGTGCCCCATCACGCCCCCTGACCCCACGTCCACCCGCGGCAGCGCCAGCCTGCAGTCTTGCGGGCTGCGGCCTTGGCTGCTGGCACTTCCTCTCCCCTCTCCCAACCCCTCAGGAAAACCCAGGCTTTGCCTGCACAGGCGGCCAGAGTCCAGCCACTTCCCACGCCTGTGCGGCCCCCATGCTCGGAGGCTGTCCGCTCTCCCTCGGATCATCGCCCAGGCTCCAGGAGCCCCCTGCCCGATGGTCTGTTCTCCACCTCTCCGGGGGGGTGGGGGGGGCAGTGCCTCTGAAAGGCAAGATGGAGCCACTCGTGTGCAGAAGGCGGTCCAGCAGCTGACGCCGTGCCACTCCACGCTGTTCCCACAGCACCGCCCGGCCCCTGTGAGGCCACGGGGCCCCTTCCTCTCTGACCGCCTTCTATGCTTCCCCTGAGCTCTGGCCCAGGCCTCCGGGCCTCTCTCGGGGCCTCTGTGCCCCTGCGCCTCTGCCCAGGACCCTCTTGTCCCCAGGCCTGCAGAGTCTGCTCCCTCCCCTGCTCCAAGTTCACACGGGAAGGGGGCGTCTCAGCGAGGGCAGCCTGGCCCAACCACTGGAAGCCACCAAGTGCATCCCACCCATTTCCACTGCTTTCCACGCCCGCCGCGCGGTTTCCCTGGAATGGTGTTCATGGTGCATGCTGGCTGTCTCCTGCTGTGGTGCAGGCCCCGCACCTCAGAGCCTGCGCCTGGCCGTGGGTCTTGTCCGGCGGGAACTGTGGCTGCAGACTGAACACGCCAAGGTGCACGTGCTGACGGGTGGCTGCGTGGCGCCAGACCTTGAAGACAAGGAGGGATTGATGCGCGCCCACTGCCTACCCACGGCTGCCAGTCTGCGATGAGAACGTTTGAGGCTTCCTGTGAGCGAGGCTGAAACGTGGTCACTTTCACCGCACGTGCCATGGGCCTCAGGCCTCATAACGCCGGGAAACGTCAAACTCACTCCTGTGTCCAGCTGCGGATTTGTGCCTGCGGCTCCCCTGCCTGTCACCCCGTCGCCGTCACCGCCCCTCCCCTCTGTGCCCCCGTGGGTTCCGCTGTTCTGACTCCCACCTGTGAGTGAGAACGTGGGGTTCTGATCTCTCTGTGTTCGGCTCATTCCTCGTATCATCCCCCAGTTCTGAACACATCACAAATGATGGTCCCTTCCCTGATGAAGCTGATGGATAGATCTTGTAAGTCGGTTGGTGGGCAAATCTCTCTAAAGCACACACACAGACATGCACACACATGTGGTACTTTACAATGGAATAAAAACACTTTTTAAAAAGGATTTATTATTTATATGAAGAGTTACAGAGAGAGTGGGAGAGACAGAGAGAGTCTTCCATCCAGTGGTTCACTCCCCAGATGGCCGAAACGGCCAGGGCTGGGCCAGGCGGAAGCCAGGAGTGTCCTCTGGGTCTCCCACTTGGGTGCTGGGGCCATTCACTTGGCCCATCTTCCGCTGCTTTCCCAGGACATTAGCAGGGAGCTGGATTGGAGGTGGAGCAGCCGGGACTGGAACAGGTGCTCGTGCGGGATGCCGGTGTCACAGGCAGAGGCTTACCCCACTCTGCCAAGTGCTGGCCCCATGAACAGACTTACTTTCCATGCAAAATAAATTGAAATGAATGCTTTGCTACTTTTCTCAGAGTGGCTGCCCTGGGCTGATGCTCAAGGCCCTGCCCACTCACGATCCACCCTGGAGAGTGGTGGGTCTCTCACTGTGCACCCTGCTCCACCTGCTGCCTCCATGCACAGAGGGAGACCAGTCCTGCTCCCACCACCCAGGTGTGCCCCGTGGCTGCACACGGGGCAGGAGGGAGGGCACAGGACACCCAGCAGCAGCCCAGCGTCACCTTTGGGACACACACCAGGTACCTGCAGCGCTGCCTGCGTTGTATGTCTCGGACCCGACACAGTCACCAGCAGAAGGAAGGGAGGGAGGCGGGGCTCCCGGGGCTCCGACAGCACCACTCGGCTGCACGGCAGGCGCCGCCGGAGGGCGGATCTTTAGCTGCTTGTTCTCGTCCGCTCTGGACACCCAGGCCGGGCCCGGCCTGCAGCTGAGCAGAGAAAGCAGAGGCCGGGCAGCACCGCGTCGGGTCCGTCCAGCGGGAAGCCTCGCACAGCCTCGTCTCCTTCTGCATTAACTGGGGAGAGATGAACGTCCCCAGGGCGAGGCAGCTTCCAGGACTAGCCAAAGATGAGCAGAAACCACGCATCTGTCGCCGGGGCACTTGACCACAGGCTGTCTCTCTGCTGGGGCCGATGTCGTATCCAGGCCCGCCACGCTGGGATGGCTAAATTACGGGTCCTGGATGAGGAAGACATTTGCTGGATTCTGGGAGGTTATGTCATGAAAAGTTAAAAAAAAAAAAAAGGTCAACACTCACTCAAAACTCAGGCCTCAATTCCAGGACCTTGAACTTGAGTGGAACAAAGCGTCCTGGACACCATCACGGTGACTGCAGTGGGTGCTGCCTTAACGGCTGAGAACGCCGAATTCCAGGTTCAAGGTCAATGTTTAGGGACCTGTGAGGCGGGGTTCTCCCGGGGTGGCTGGGGCTCCATGGCATCCTCGTGGGCCTGAGAGGTGAGGCGTCCGGTGACCATGGAGACCAACGGCAGTACAGCCCCCGGGCAGGGTGCACAGGGGACACGCCCGTCTTCGGCAGCACGAAGCCTGGGACTCCGCCAGCACCAAGTGCAGCCTGGGAGGGTCAGGGCGGGAGCCCCAGATCCCGGAGCCCCAGCAGCCCCTCCAGCCAGGCGAGGGGGATCCTTGAGCCGTAACCCCTGCTCTCTCAAGCCCTCTTTGGCTGAGACCGGAGCTCCTGGACCCTCTGTGGCAGGCCCCGGGGGGACGGAATGGCAGCAAAGACCCCCGAGCTCCGAGCTTCAGAGGGGCCCTCCCCTCTCTCCCGGCATGAATGTAAACAAAGGAAGAGGGCCGCGTGAGCGTTTCTGCAGTGAGTCCTGGTGCTGATCAGGCCGGGGCAAATCCAATTAGCCGCCGGCCTCCCCCCCCGAACCTTATTAACCTGCTCAGCTGGGAGAAGCTCCCGGCCGCCAATATCTCATTTCCCCCGCGGCTGATACCATCAGCGGCGGGCCGGCCACGGGTGTGCGCACGCCCCGCTCCCAGCCACGGGCCCCGCGGCCGCCGTGGCCGCGTCTCATTTCCCCGACATGAAATAGGCCGGCTGCCGCAAGGCCTCGAGAGCAAGCGGGAACAAACACGGCCTGATCCCCCTTATCACGGCCGCCCCACAAAGGGGGCCAGGCCGCGTGATTAGCATTCCTCGGCGGCACGGCGGCGGGCCCATTTCTGTCACACAGACAGATTGAGCCTTTCACTCAGCCACGCGAGTGAGTGACACATGGCCCGACCCGGAGGACAACATTGTTATTTGAGTTAAGAAATCAATTTGTATCAAATGTACGCTGTAATTTATTTGTTGGCTTTGAAGGGAAGGGAGGCGAGATAAATGGGCCCGGGCTCTTTCTTTCCCCCTCTGCCGCGCTGATAAAGTCCTTGTGAGGCCCAGATGGCTGGAGTCACAGGCACAGTGACAAGCGTGTTTAAAGGCGCACACTGATCTCTAAATCTCAAAAAGAACACCTTGTCGGACATGATAGAACATTTTTTACCTTTTCCCTCTATCTGTCAGAAAGCCGCTGTGACACATCGCTTTAGTATTTTTGCTGACATTTTCTTTATCAAGCACATCTGTTTGTGGTCCAAAGATGCTCATTGCTATTTCTTCCATCTGGAGCGGGCGGAGGAGCGGCCGGGAGGCGGAGGGAAGCAGCGCCCCGGCCCTGGCCCCGGCCCGGCAGTGCGCAGGCTCCTGGGGCCCCGGGGCCCTTCGGCCGGCCGGCCTTGTGCTGCTCCGCGTGCTGGGCCCGCCCCCTTCCTCCTCCTCCTCCTCCTCCTCCTCCTCCTCCTCCTTGTGCTACATGTCGTCCTCCCCGTCTTCGGCCCGTCTCCGGCAGCCGGCGGCCACTCCTGGGACTCGGTGAATCAGACGCCGTCAGCGCTGCCCCGGCCCGTGCTGCACCCGCACGGCCCCCTTGCCGGCTGAGGGCACGACAGCCACGGCCGGGTGCCACAGCCGGGCCCCGGGGCGAGGACAGGCCGGCTCCCGGATGCTTGTGTGCGTCAGGCCCCTGTGTCCTGCAGCAGAGGGCATTTCTAGGTCACTTTGCAGCCAGGCCTGCGTGGGCTGGGAACCCCTCCCGGTCCCGAGGCCCTCGCCTCTGTCCTCCGCGTCTGTTTTCACCAAGTGCTGGGGGAAAGCTCTGTGGAGTCCTCCCACAGAGGCTACAGGCATAAGTCTCCAAGTGGCGCCCAGCCCCGCGGTGTGTGTCGGGCCGTGGGGACCAGGCCATCCGCCCTAGCCTGCACAGCAGGGGGGCTTCCCTACTTGAATGCACGCGCACCTGTCACCTGCCTTTGTGAACTCCGGGGAGTCGGATGTGGGCGTTTCTAGACAGAGCTGCGTGATCTGAGGCTGCATGTTCCAGCTGCTTCTGTTTCTCATCTGGGTTCAGCAGATGGGGGACGACTTGCCCTGAGGGGCCCCTCCCCGCCCTGGGCACCCGGAGCAGCAGGCCCTAACCTGGGCACCGGGCTCACAGCGCCCAGGCCTCCCGGCCCTCCCTCGCCCTTTGGGCTGCCCCTTCCACCCATCCCTCCGGTCTCCCCCACCGGATCCTTCACCCACGGAGTCAGATCTCCCACCTCTCCCCTGGGCGTCTCCTCCACCGGGCTCCTGCAAGCTGTGCTCCTGGGTGAGCAGCCGCCTCGGTCCCCGCGGCCTGGCTCCCCTCCCTCATGTTCCACACAGCGCAAACGCGACTCACTGGCTTCGGCCAAACAGCGCCAGGGGAGCCGCGATCCACAGAGCAGCAGAGGCGCTGTTGTGGGATCTCGGCTCTAGAGTAACAAACAAGGCAGAAAAATAAGAAGCAAATAGAGGAGCCACAAGGAAATAGGGTGGGTGTTCAGTCGGACAGGCAGGTGCCGGGTGTGACACCGGAACCCCACATCCGAGATCCCGGGTTCGAGTCCCGGCCCTGGCTCCGGCTCCAGCTTCCTGCCGGAGCACCCTGGGAGGCAGCCATGGAGGCTCCAACGGGTTTGGCTCCTGCCGCCCTCGGGGAGACTCGGCTCCTGACGTTGGTCCAGTCCAGCCTCGGCCATGGTGGGTGTTTAGGGAGTGAACCCGCAGCTGGGAGCTCCCTCTGCCTCTCTAGTTTATTGTTGTTACGGCCAGGAGAATCGGGAGTGCGAGTTGAGCCGCCAGGCAGGGTTGCTGTGTAACCCACGCTTGATAATCCCCTAGTCTATTGGGAAAATGTGAAACGGTGCCAACCAGAGAAGCCATGCAAACTTGACCAAAACACGGCAAGCGAGGTGAGCAGGACGGTGGGGGAGGGGTCTTCGCTGGGTCTGAGTGAGGTGCTCGGGTAAGGGGTGAGGTGTTTCCTCTGGGTGGGACGGGCGGGTGCTTCTGGAAGCTCCTCGGATGGGGCCTGAGCCCCACCCCGGGGCCATTTGGTGTGACATGGATGACCCGCTGTGGGCGGAGTCACTCCAGGCCGCCTCCTTCCGACGAGGGTGGGGGGGTGGGGCGTGGGCTGGCAGGAGGAGGGACCTGCTGGCCCCCGTGCTGCTGGGAGGCCACGGGTGCTAGAGAGCAAGTGTAGGGGGAGCCACGGGAACTCCGCAGCCCACTGCTGCTGCCCAGCGCTGTCCCTGTCCCTGCTGGGGGACACTGCGGGTGGAGTTTCTGTGTTTTAGTTCATTTTAAACCTCAGAGGTCTGGCTGTCTTCTTGGTTTGGGGAAGGATCACATGTTTGTGATATGGGCGGCCAGAGGGGCTCACAGCACTCAGCCGTGTGGAATTTGCTGAAGTTGTATTTGTTAGGGCTGCAGACATACGTTAGCCTAAGTGGTCCCGTGACCGGGAGAACCAGGGCCCATGGCTTCACACCAAGGCCCTCAGCTTCACACCAGGGCCCACCACTTCACACCAGGGCCCACGGCTTCACACCCGGCCTCACTCTCAGCTGCAGAGACCTTACTCCGCAGGCTGCGAAGCCTTTTCCACACTGAGAGAAAACGTGCGAGCAGAGAGGCGTCGCACCTGCAGACGGCACTCGGGCAGGTGATGGCTGCATGCTTGTGCCGGGGAACGATTTTTGGGAATCAGAAAGTCTGAATCACCTTTGAGCCCTGGGGCTGGTGAATGACAGCGTTTCAGAACTTGGTCCTACTGCGGGTTCTGTGGCAGGCCCCACCCGCCCCCAGTGCCTGTGGCTCCTCTGGGAGGCTCAGAGACCAGTGAAACACACACTGGACCACAGGGCGTCAACCACCCAGTCTCAGGCCCGGCGCGACCAGCCAGGGGAGGGCCCATCTTCTTGATGGCCCTACACGGAGAGCAATGGCTGTACTTATTGGAGTGCAGTGGGAAATCAGCTGATCCTTAAGTAAAAGTAAAAAAGGAATTTTTTTTAACTTGGAAAATTTTCCCAGTGTTTATAGGACTGATGTTGGGGTCCTTTGGAAGCAGACAAAAGGTGGCTGGTGCCCACCGTCACGCAGGGAAGAGCCCCGATCGAGAGTAACAGTGTGGTAATCCTATTTATGAAATGTGCACTGGGGCCGGCGTTGGGCGGCGTAGCGGGTAAAGCCACCACGTGTGACGCAGCATCCCAGATGGGCGCTGGTCAGGTTCCAGCTGCACCACTTCCCATCCAGCTCCCTGCTAATGCGCCTGGGAAAGCAGTGGAGGACGGCCCAGGGACTGGGCCCTTGCACTCACGTGAGAGAACTGGAAAAAGCTCCTGGCTTCGGTCCTGGTCATTGTAGCCATTTGGGGAGTGAACCGGTGGATGGAAGTTCTCTCTCTCTCTCTTTCTCTCTCTCTCTCTCTGTAAGTCTGCCTTTCAAACAAATAAGATAAATAAGATATATGTAAAAACAGAAATTTGCATTCGCGTGCAGTTTTATTACTCTCTTGTACACCACACACCACTAAGCGAGAAATAAACCCGTATTACCATCAGGAAGTTAGCTGATGGAAAACACAGCACATACCGCCTTACAGTTATAAAAACCCAGCAGCAGGGGAGCCCATAGCCGGGCTCAAAAGCAAAAGCCAGAGGGCGTCTCGGCGCGTGGAGCCCTTGTCTGAAGCAACTCTGCCTTAGCTGGAGTTTCTGCAACTCTGATTCGCACTCTGACCTCTCAGACAGGTTTGGAGACCATAACCTTCCACGGGAGGTGCGTAAACACCACCTTGCGAGGGATAGGACAGTGAGTTGAGCTCAAGTTATTGTTCAAAGATATCCGCAGATTAGAGTGTGCCACGAGGCAGCTACAGGTGGTCAGGTGGTGATGCGAAAGACAGCAGGAACATAGCAAGAATGCAAAGAGACGAGGACACCCGGAACGCTCGCTCACTGAGCTGCAACGCTCCATAGGGTTTGTCGTCTTTTAAGAAGCTCATTCAAGTTTACATCTTAGAAAAGAACTCCTGACAGTGTTGCTACACCATGAAAGGCTCCTTTCTCCAGCAGTTCAATTTAGAGCAATGACAAAGACCGAAAGGAGGAGGAAGGAGCCGGCTGAGACCCTGAGAGGTGCCGGCGTGGTCTCCCCGGAGGCCGCTCGGGGAGCCGTCCACAGTGGCTGCCCCAGGAACCGCCTCTCCTGAAATCCCAGAGGATGAAGTGCTCGAGGGAGGCTGGCCTGCGTTCTGTACAGGCCCTTGGGGTCCTGGTGGACACAGAGGCCAGGACCAAGGCTGGCCCAGCTGCTGCCGCAGGGCGGGGCGTGTCCCCACGGCTCAGATGGCTGCAGGGGCGCCTGCCAGCACCAGCTAAGCCGTCTGGCACCACCCACAGCATCGCAGGAGGAAGTTGGAAGCCACCCTGGCCGGAATGCGTGTTCTCCACATTTGCCCGCCTTTACTCCTCCATGCAGCTCCTTCAGATTCCAGGGATGCCCAGGGAAAGCCCAGCCCTCTTTCTGGCCCCACTTCTGTTGTACGGGCCGTCCAGACCACCTGAACCCCGATAGGAAGTGAGACCGGAAGCAATGGTGGAGAAGCCACCCCTCTGCCTGCGGGGTCTCAGCCCAGACAGCCCCGCGGAGCTGGGAGTGCCACGGGTATGCTGACCCCGCCCCCTGTGTCATCCACGGTGGGGGCTCCCGTGCTCCCCTCGCAGTGAGGCAGAAACCCCTGCTCCTAGGACGCACGCGGCCTCTGCACTCTCCCCGTCCTCGCTGGCGTCCACTGCACGACTGAGCCTCACGGCCACCATCTCTCTGCACAGCGCCCCTCGGACCTCATCCTAGCCATCGTCCTCTCTCCCCAGAATGTAGCCTCCATGAGGCCGGAGAAGGGGACTGGTTCACCGCATGGCTGCCTCGCCCTGGCCAGAACGGGCACCAGTGGCCAAAGCTGCTTTCCCACGGGAGGGAGGCTGCTTCCACCGGGACATGAGCCAGCAAGTGACAGGGACGCGTTGAGCCGCCGTGGCCCGGCTCCCTTGCTCCGTGGCCCCCTGCCCTTGAAATGGCCTGGCCAGGCCCCGAGGGGAGCGAGCAGCCGGGCTCTGTGGGCAGAGATTCTGGGGACAGCAGCATTCTCGCCGGCGTCTGTTTCCACACCGTAACCTCTGCCCGCACCAGCCCGGGGTGTCTCGATACCTGGAAAAAATACATCAAAGCCAACAAAAGGATACCCTGACAGCTGGTCCCAGGGGAGCTGAGCCTACGTTCTATTGTAATACTGCACGACTGGCACAGTCGCGAAGGGACTACTTTTATACCGCCCCAAACCACCGGACTTAGAGTTTGTTTCCATCAATTCTAAGCCAGTAATGAAACTGACCTTTGCTTTCGGGCATTTGATTCCACGAGAGAGAGCCCGGGCCGAGCCAGCAGTCTGCACGGAGAATTCTCTTCTGATCAAGTCGCAAAGACACCGAGCAAAATGACGCGAGAGACAACTTCCCCGCAGACAGAGAGAGCACGGACGTGCTGCTCTGTGCCCTGGTTGTCATTCCCCTCCGTGCACATCCTGGGGACCAGAATCCGCCCAGTGCCAGGCACATGCAGGAGGTCGAGGCACGAGCGCATCTCTGTAGAGTATGGGCTGGTGGAGCCGTGCATGCTGGGATCTGGGCTGCAGGAAGAATGACAGGGAGCAGGGACCCCCGACCTGTGCCCACCTGAACCACGCCAGGACTGAGAGCAAGAGCCCCTGGGGTGTGGGGTTTGTGTTCGGCAGCTTTTTGTCAGCATCCCTGCCGCGCAGGGGGAGCACGCAGAGGAGGGCACCCCGGGGACCCAGGGCCACCTGTCCAGCACTCGGGGTTGGCTGGGTGGCCTGTGGGGTGGGGGAAGCGTCCAGCACGGTTGGCGCTGGGCAGAGCTTGGGCATCAGTGATGGTCCGGCAGCCGAGAGACCTGCCAGTCTCCTAAAAACACTGCCCGGGCTGTGCCCAGTCCAGTCCAGCCCCCGGAGTCCACGACACAGCCCTTGAGGTCACTCACTGGGGGTTTCATTCTAAGTGGGGCGAGTCGTAAGAACACCTTTCTTCCCGAGGCTCTTTCTCACGCTGAAATACGTATGTCACAGCACTCACTCACTGAGCCCGGGGGCCGGTGGTCCAAGTGCCCCTGGGCACAGTTCCCAGATACCACCACCCACTGCCACCCTCTCATTCTGCAGTGGAGCAAGTCCGGCACAATACTATTTTTTTAACTTTTAAAAAGTGAATTCCTGTGTTTGTATTTGCTCCAAGCCGAATGGAGGCTCAGAGTGGGACGCCAGGAAGGGAGGGATCCGCCGCTGCTCCAAGGTGCGGTGGGAAAACTCCTCCTCCCTGACGCAGGAGGGCGGGGCAAGAACCTGCAGCACTGGACGTGGGGACGGCCAGAAGACGGTGCCTGGCGCGTGGACGTCCGTCTATCTACTATCAATCCATCAGCTCTCTCGTCTGTCCGCACCTGCTGTCTCAACCCAGAAAGACAACCTGCTGCCATGCCGGGAACCTCAGGTAGGTGAGGATTGGGAGGGAACAGGGGTGTCTGTCTCCCCACCCGTGACTCCCACAAGAGCAGGGACTGGTGGCTTTCGGGGCGTGGCCAGGGAGCCTCCGTGCCCACGAATCCATCCATTCTGAGCAGGTACTTCCGTGGCCGCTTCCTGCCCGAACCTGGTGTTTATGGATGAGGGCTGTAGGACTGGGCGCAGCGGAGCTGGGACCCGGTACGGAGGTGTTTGATCAGTGCTGAGAACAGATGACGTGTGGTGCTCCCAGGAACCTACTTGCAAAAAGAGAGAGAAAGAAAGGAGCTGTTAAAATAGTGTGGTTTTGGCAAACATTTGGAAAACCACACTGCAGATCCAAACAGACCTGTGCAGCCATGAACACCATGCGACAGGGACTTCGTGTCTGGAGGCCCTCACAGCCCGGAGTGTGCTGCTCCTGGGGCCCAGGGCCACCAGGCGCCACCGGGCATCCCCCAGAGAGTGCTGGGAGGGGCTTGTGGAGAACCCATGCTCAGTGACACCCTGGAGTCCCGGGTCGCAATGCCGTCCACACATCCAGCAGCCTCCAGGAGCACCCAGGGCCGGCCACTGTTTCCCTCGAGGCCGCCGGATCTCGGGTCTCTCCACTGCGTGACGCTGCATTCCTTTTGCAGGTGCCCAGCGCCCTGCGTCTCTTCCTCTGATAGTTTCCATTTGCGATCCTGAAAATTCTCCGGGAGCCAGCAGGGCCTGAGTCAAGCATAGGAAACCCTTAACCTCTGTGATAAAACGTGACGCGGCTTTGACCCCCATGGCGGAGGCTGCTCTACTATCACACGTGCCCCTGTGTTCACTTCTATTTTCCAAAACTTCTGTCTGCTTCACACCCTAAAGAATGCGGCTCTGCCATTCTGGCTTCAGCCTGTCCGGCCTAGGCACCAGCAATCTGTCCAGGAGAAAGCTGGCTGCCCGCAGTTCAGGCTGGCGCGTGGCCCAGGGACCCCTGCGGTGTCTGGGACGTGGGGTGCGCTGGGCGCCCAGGCTGACCCCGAGCCTGGCGGGCGTGGCGGGGCCCTGCCTCTCACCACCCTGTGCTTTGCACAAAGAAATCCCGACTCGCTTCCCTTTGGTTGCGGCCTCTTCCTCTCCAGCTCCACCCTTGGCTCTCCCAGGCGGGCAGAGCAGGCACATTGTGAGTGTAGAGCTCACCCCCGAACCTTAGCCAGGACAGAGGTTCATTCCCATGTGGGAGGGTTTGCGCATCTCTGCGTTGAGCAGAGCTGTGATCGTCGGTGCAAAGCACCATAAACTCAGAAATAAGCAAACGCAGCCTCATCTGCCAGAAATGCCCCACAGTCCCTGCAAATACAATGAAAACGGCCAAACAAAATCAAACCAGAGAAAACGTTTACGTAGAAAGAAAAATCAATCAAGAACTTTCCATCCGTCTTTCTGCCCGTGAGCAGGAGAGGCGGGAAGAAGACCGAGCGAGCTGCAGGTACCCGGAGCCCATGGAGAAAGCCGGGCACCGGGCACCAGGCACCGGGCTGCTTCCAAAGAATTCTGCAGCGCATCTGCCAGCGATGAAATCGCCTTCAGCAGCACAACTCGGAAATTCACAACTGCGCATCATTTATTCACGGGGAAATCGTGTTTCTTTGACAACAAATAAAGACAATATTAACATTGCAGTAGCAAATCATTCACCTGCCACTCATTCAACAAGTGTGCGCGTTTCCTGTCAGCCTGGGCTTGGCTCTCGGTCGTTCTTTCTGCTGAAGTTAAAGATACGTATTTTTCACAGATTTGTGTTTTCTGAATCTTCAGCTGGAAATGAGATGAGAGAGGAAGTGTACCAGCTCTTCCTGCTTGGATGCTGAGAGCTGTGCGAATCCCCACTTTCCAGATTCGAAATATAGCTTCTGTGGGAGAGACGCACGCGAGCAGGAAGCGCACACATGAGCTCAGTTCTGTGCCGGAGCATCTGGCCTCCTGGAAACAAGGTGAGAGCGTCGACCACCTGTGCCCCATCAGGTGTTGTCGGTGTCACTCTGACGTGAGGGTGGGGACAAGACCACAGAGCAGGACAGGCCCCTCGGAGCACCTGGCCCCGGCTGCATCCTCCGTCCTCGGCCCCACTCTGTGATCTGGAAGCTTCGGTTGCTGTGGGCGTCCTAACTCAGTATCAGTGAGTGGCTGTGAACAGCAAACTTACTCCCTATAGTCTGGAGACCACAAGTCCAAGGTCAAGGCTCAACAGGGCCTCGCTCGGTCCCCAGCCCTAGCAGGCGCTTTCCCGTCTCCTGCGGCTTCTGGCGGCTTCGGGTATCCCTGGCTCACGGCTGCGTCACTCCCATCTCAGCTTCCATCGCCGCGTGCCACCCTAACAAGCTCCTTTATCCCTAACAAGCGCATCCCCGTTGGATTCAGGACCCAGCTGGCCGGTCCAGTGTGGTCTCCCCCCTCTGGATCTCTAAGTTAATCCCGGGAGCCAAGATCACTTTCCAAATAAGGTCAATCTGCAGGTGCCAGGGATGAGGACTCGGACACACCTTTGGGGCGGTGCCACCCAGCCAGGGCAACCCACCTGCCCGCCCCCTCCCCCCCCCCCGCCTTTCTGTGATCCGTACCCCTGGAAGATCATATACTCACAGAGAGAGAGGTATCCGCAGAGACGTTTGGAAAATCTGGGAATTTCAGAGTGTGAACCCTCAGGGCAAAATCAAAACTTGCATTCGCCCAGCACTAATGGGCACAGCTCCCACAGACCAAGCCCCCACCTGAGCAGGGCAGATCCGGAAGCACCAGGAACTCGGTCGGCCTGGGGGAGCCCTTCCTGCTGCTCAGACACCCAGGAGCCCCACCTGCGGGACCCACAGCGGCCGCGCCCGAGTCAGGGCTGCGTGGATAGCAGGCACAGGGCTGTGGAAGGGCTGCCCCTTCAGCTTCTCCACCCCATTCTTCCTCCCCAGAACCATCATCTCTGTAAAGGTTTTGAGAGCCGGCTTCATGTGCACAGAAGTGAACACATCTGGACTGCCTGTCCCAGGCTGAACCTGAGCCCGGTGGCCCTGCCCCCGCCTGTGACCCCAGCACTGGTGCTCACTGCATTCCCACCACGCCTCGCACCCCGCCCACCACCAGGAGACAGTCCCACCTTCCTGCCCACAGCCCGGGTTTCTGGGCTGCACTTTCCCACGGGCTCCACGGGGCAATAGCGCACCCTTGCCTAAGCCCAGGTAAAGGTTACATTAAGTTGATAGTTGTTTTTTAATAATTCACCCCACTTAAAATTCAAAGTGCTTTGCCCAGACTTTTACGGGGCCGTGAGAGGCTTGCAGAGGGCTCATGAATATGGAGTCGGTGTTGGTTCCGTGAAGGAAGCATTGGCTCAAACAGCCAGCTCCCCGCTACGGGTCCCTTGCCTGGGGCTCTGCCACCCGAGAGTAGGATCCTCATGGCTCAGGCGGCCGTCTGTGAGCAGGCAGGGCGCTTGCTAAGGAGGCCCCGTTCTTTGGAGAGCCCAGCAGAAGCAAGCGGAGCCACCCAGCCAGGCGTGGGCAAGGGGAGGGGCGGCAGGGACCTTGTCAGGAACCTGGGCAGGGGGAGCTCGCGCACATCGGGGCCTCACGCTTGCGTGGGGACAGGGCTGTTTTGCCCTCATAGACGGCTCCTGCTGACGTCATGCTCCATGCCCTTCTTAGCTCTCCTCTCTAGCCCGCACAGCCCCGCCCCTCCCCGGCTGCTGAAGGCCTTCCTGTTCCAGCTCAGCAATTCGTGTGAGATCCCGGGTATGCCTTGCTGAAGGAATACTAACATGGAGTAAGTGCTATGCCAGGGAAAATGCCCCTGGCTATAAAAGTCTTTTTATGGTGGTAATGTTTGGTTTTAATATTTAATAAGCAAAAGCCACCGTAAAGAAACATAGCATTATGTTCCATCCCTTGAAGGATGGTGAGAGCTGAAACTGTGCAGGTGAGATTTTATCTGTGGAACTGAAACGGACTTGGATACACTTCAAACTCGGAGCCAGAGCCCAGACGTCCGGGCTGCGGCTCGAGCACACCCAGGCTTGGTGACGGCAAGAACGCCGACTGCCCCAGCCGAGCAGGCGAGCAGAGAGCGGGCGAGAGTCTGCAGGTACCTCGCCGTGACTCTCGGCTCCGCGGCGGTGGATGAAGTCAGCGAGTGATGTGTTGAAAAAATAAGTCTCGGCCAAAGGCAGATGGCTTACATGGCTCCAACTTGAATCGTCATAAATTATGATATTTTGAAAGTGGGTAACTGCTGCTAACATTCTTTGAAGACGCCTAAGTAAGCCATGGAGCCGTTGCTCACGCACTTGGAAAACTGTGACAAATTCAGCACCAAACTCTCGAGCAGAGAAGTCAGGGTGACTTCACTTGTTTCCCTGACTCCCACAGCTGGCGAGTGACATGGCTGCGTGGCAATCAACTCCGAAACCTCGAGAGGCGACGTGCCGGCTCCTCACGACTCCTGTGGGCACCCGTCCCCGTGGACGTCACTCACTGGCCGTGTCGGTGTGGGGTGGGAGGGGGAGACACAAAAGTGGAGGAAGAGCTTACGAAAGTTTCCGGGAAATGAAATCGAAAGTGTGAGATTATCTTGGTGCAAAACGTGTTTTTTGTATAATTTATGGAAAATGTGCTTCATGGAAAAGTGAGGCACTGATTTCAAAACTTTCTGCACTGGAATGAACTCACGCTTTCCGTTTCCCTCTCCATGGCGTTCTGGGAGTTCCTCCCTGTTGTGTCACAGCCGAGAAGCAGCGACCTTGGGAAAAGCCGGAAGAGAGCGCCAGCCCCGCAGCCCAGAGCAGGGGCCGAGGCCCAGGCCGCCCAGGGCAGGGTCAGGACAATTCTTGCTCGTGGTTGGGGTTATGCGGCCAAAACACGGGTGGACGCCTCACTTGCTGGGTTTTTTCTGATTTTATCAGCTCACCCCACCATCACAGCAGTTGCACGGCCACGGGGCTCTCCCCAGCAGCTTTCCCTGCCGTTTGCCACCCTACCCCGTTCTCAGCTGCCAATCCACCTGCTGGAAATCCCCCGGGGTCCCGGCAGGAGGCCTCGGCCGAGGCAGCAGGTGCAGGCGGCTCCCACCTTGACCATGCATGTGAGGCTGCGGCAAGGCTAGCGTCGGGGTGCTCTGTGGGCTGCAGCAGCCATGCCCAAGCCACGGAGCAGGCGCTCATAGGTAGAGTCGGGACAGCGACCACACGGATTAGGCACTGCCGACCAACCAGCTGCAGCACCGCGGCGGCGTTAGTTCACAGCGGTACCTCTGAGTCCAGATCCTGGGGCAATGGACAGGGGCCGTGAGCCATCCTGGTCCCAGCAGGAAATGTGGCCCCTCAGGGCCCCTCAGGGACCTGGAGACAGCCCTGCAGGAAGGAAATCCTGGTGAGAGAGGGCGCCAGCCCTGGCCCTGGGACAGGGCAGACACGCTGACCGTCCACAGGTGTGCCGCTTAACCAGGATGCTAAAAGTCCTGCTCCACAGAACCCGGGGAGGGGAGGCGGCCCCGTGCCAGCCACGCGATGTCATCATCACACCCTCAGTCCTCACTGGTTTTGTTCCGGCCGCGTCCGATCACCGTAAGTTCCATTCACCTCTGTGGATGCTGAGTTGACTTGAATACGTTGAGTAGCGTAAGCAACACTAAGCTTGTTTAACTGCTTAGCTGGGTAATGACAACCCATAACCAGGATTGCAATTCCACTGCTTTGCATTTTGGAGGGTGTTCGCTAGGCAATCTCTTAGACTTTATTAAAGGCCATGCTCATCAAATTTCAGGACCCAAGGTGGCTGTGGAAGTCCCAAGTCCCCTTCCTGGGAATCTGACCCAGGAAATGAGACCCCAGATCCTGAACCTCAAACAGGAGCCCCTCGTAATTCACAATGCGAGTGCTCCGGCGGCCGCCCTCGGAGGGAGCCCGCTGTAACCGTGCATTTTATCATGGGTCAGTTTGCGTAGGGAGAAGCCAGCAGCACCTGTCTGTACTGAGGTGAGGGTCACCTGTGAATGACTTGACCCCGACGCAGTACGGAGAAACATGCGTGAAGCTTAGCAGCCAAGCTCCAGTGCCAGCCCAGGGTGCCAGAATCCTCACTGTGTCTGACAGCACAGGGAACTGGAGTGCTTTAACAATATATTTATGATTTGAAAGGCAAAGAGACAGATGGGGATGGAGACAGAGAGAGAGAGAGAAGAGAGAGAAGAGAGAGATTGCCCGTTTGCTGGTTCACCCCCAAGTGCCCACACAGCCGAGGCTCGGCCAGGCTGAGCTCTCTCTGGTCTTCCACATGGGTGACATAGACCGGATACCAGACATCACCTGCTACCCCCAGGTTGGAATGCAAGTGGGAGCAGGAGGACTCACACTCAGGCACTCTCGCGTGTCCTCGCGGCAGTGGCTTAGCTCACGTGCCAAATCTCGCCCCTCGGCTTCCTTCCAGAGAGCGGTGTGCAGGTGCCCCCAGCACACAGTGGCCATTGCAGGGGGTCTGTGCCTCTCACGTGTGGGGCTTTCCACGGTGCTGGGCACAGAGCCACGGGCACTCCCCACCGGTGTTTCTGTTTTTTTTGCAAGCACGTCCCAGCATTAGCGTCAACGCTCTTCAGGGCATGTGTCTTATCTGATGAGGCAAATGACCCAGAAAGAAACACAACACAGGCACAGACCTAAGAGCACCTCCACTCTGTAACACGGTTAAGAACGGACAGGCCCACGCTCGGTCTTCAAACGGCTCCAGGCCTTAGTGAAGGACGGTGCGTCTACACTGGTGACAGCAAGTCGCGTCTCACTGCGGTCATCAGCGAGACGCCTTCCCTGACAGAGCAGGGAGGACGCGCACTGCTGGACAAGTGGGCTCACGGGGAAGGGAGCCCTGTTCCACCTTCATCTCAACACACTCGGGATCCCTGGGGGAGCCCCTTTGCCATCTCAGATCTCTTAACTCTCCTCGCGTGTGCACAGGAACGGGTGCTTTGGTGGGCTGGAAGAAAGCTGCGGGCGGCCAGTTTTAGCAGGGGGACACGCCCACACTCCTGACCCCTCTGCGGCCTCAGCACCCAACTTCAGTCGGACACTGTGCACCGTGCACGCAGGAGAGCCGAGCTCCTGTGGCACGGCCTGGGGGAGACGGGTTCCGAGACCAAGATGCAAAGCTTGCGTATTCTCCCGTGCAGCCAAGCCACCGAGTGCAGCACTGCCAGAGACTGAGCCCATGGCACGGCACACAGCCGCCCTTCTGCCCCACTGAGTCGCAGGCGGCAAGCGACAGGTCTGCCTCGAGCCCCAGCCCTGGAGGACGCCTCGGCAGCGCTTGGCCAGGCTGGGGAAGCATGAGCAGCCGGAGTTGTGAGGGATTTAAACTGCCGTCGTTTGGTGCAGTTTGTTATCCGAGGAAAGACAGCTGGGAGATTCCTAATTTGTGATTCATACGGATGAAGAGAGCAAACAGACAAGTGGAATGGAATAACTCAATCCCGGGTGCTGGCACTGGGGCGTCGCAGCTTAGCGGGTTAAACTGCTGCCTGCAGTGCCTGCATCCCAGATGGGTGCAGGTTCAAGTCCTGGCTGCTCCACTTCTGATCCAGCTCTCTGCTATGGCCTGGGAAAGCAGTAGAAGATGGCTCAATTCCTTGGGCCCCTGCACCTGCATGGGAGACCCAGAAGAAGCTCCTGGCTCCTGGCTTTGGCCTAGCTCAGTCATGGCTATTGTACCCATCTAGGGAGTGAACCAGTGGATAGAAGATATTTCTCTCTCTCTCTCTCTCTCCCTCCTTTCTCTCTATAATTCTGACTTTCAAATAAATAAATACATCTTAAAAATAACTGAGTCATAAGCATTCAATTGGAATGATTTTTGTCAGTTTGACCCAATATAAAACATTACTGGTTCCTTAAGTTGCATATAATTGACCCAGATTTTTATATACGTAGAAATATTTTTAATACTTCAAAGAGAATTTTAGAAACACTCACATTGAAAACTCTGTCCGGTTTGTTGTTTCAATTTATTTAGAGCAAACTCTAACCGTGGCTGCCGTGAGCTCTGAGCAGCGATCGCGAGTCGCGGAATGGAAGCTCTGTGGGGACCGTAGATACATCGGAAGTACTGAAAGCGAGGGATTGATCATAAACGATAAAATAAAGAGACTTCAACAGCAGGACAGAAGAGCAAGCGCCACCCTCTCTGTCACCGTAACTGCGTCTCGACATCCTGGATAGCAGATGGCACCAGATGACACTTTCTAACCAGACTAGTGACTGGCAACGCTGGCATGGTTACGTTACCATAGATGAACGCCTCGGTACTTGCCGAAAGTGAACGTGCATCTTTGGGTCTTAGCCATTGCACCACGTAAGCATGCAAGTTATAAGAAGTCTTAGTGGTCTACTACATGGTGATGGCACAGTGAATTAGAAGACTCCTGAAATGAAATGATGCAGCCGATGAAATGCTTCCTTGAAGCACGAGATGGGCTGCTGAGTTCACGGCTCCAGCACGTTTGTCAAACTCTGAGCTAAAATAATTTAGTTAAAAATTCAAGCTTTGGGGGCCAGTGCTGTTGCTTAGGGAGTTAAGCTGCTGCCTGCGACTCCAGCATCCACATGGCTGCTCCACTTCCAATCCAGCTCCCTGCTAATGCACCTGGGAAAGCAGCAGAAGAGGGTCCAAGTGCTTGGCCCCTGCACCCGTGTGGGAGACCCGGATGAAATTCCTGGCTCCTGGCTCCTGGCCTCAGCCTGGCCCAACCCCGACCATTATGGCCGTTTAGGGAGTGAACCAGTGGATGGAAGACCTCTCTCTCTCCCCCTCCCCACCCATAACCATGCCTTTCAAATACAAATAAACACAACCTTTAAAAAAATGCAAGCTTTTCTCTCGAAATCACTCAGTGGACAAATCTTCAGGTTTGGCAGCAGCCGGAGACGCTCCTGGGCAGCTCACAGAAAGCAGCAGCCGGGCAGGCGGCACTGGGTGAGACGGGGGCTCCCCCGGGCACCTCTGCTCCAGCTTCTGCGTGGGGCTCACCCAGGCGCGTGCGGCCACAGAGCAGAGCCCACAGCCCAGGGGAAGACGTGGGTGCTAGTGCGAGGTCTGAGACACCGGGAAAAACGCTCTCCCTCTGAAATGAAGCCAGCCCAGTCCTTTTGCAGCCTTGCTCTGGACAGGGCGCCGTGCAGCCAGAGGAAGGCGGCGCCAGCACCACGCTGGCTCTGTGGCCACCACGAAGTGAAAAGGAGCCATTTGCACACAAGCTCCGAGAAGCCGCGACACTCGCCTGGGGACGGAGAAGGCTCCTAGTGACCCAGGGCGGGCGGTGGACACGGCATGAGTGTGCCGGACGGAGGGGCGGCTCACATCCTGGTGGCTCAGGTCCTCTTGCCCTGCCGTGTGCTCACAGCCAGCTGAGCGGCGCAGGCTCCACGGCTCCCAGCAGCCTGGAATCAGGCGCTGTGGTCAGGAGGACTTCGGGCCTCCTGGGAAAGCCAACTCCAGAAGTGGCTCATGAGCAAACCTCGTGGCCAGAGAGGGTCGCCTTCACTCGTGCCTGACCGCTGCCAAGTTTCACAGCCTTTTCTCAGACAGTTCCCTCCCACGGGAGAATCTCTCCGAATCTACCCGCAAAACAGAGGGTGCGCACACCCTGAGTCGGGCCCAGATCCAGGTCGGGGAGCTGCTGTGCTTGGGAGGAGGGGCTGTGGGGTTCCCACTGCTTCTCCCAGGGATGGGGCAGTATTGGGGGCGGCACCAAGTTTCAGGGTGTCGCCCATCGCAGATGCAGGTCTGCCACACTGCACGGCGCCTCCAACTCTTTCTCCTGTGGCCGTGGCGCATGGCCCTGGTGCGGGGGCACGTCAGGAGGGAGGGCTCTCCCCCTGCTCTCTGGGTGGCTCCTGCAGCGTGTGTGATGCCAAGCACCAGGCACCAGCGCCCAGGGCACACACACCTGGGGGTGGTCTCTCCATGTCCCGGGGCAGCTCCACTGGGACTCCTGAGCTGTCTGTGGATGACTTCCCACGACACCCAGAGGGAGAGCTCCCGCGGGCCCCCTCCTGTGAGCTGCTCCCCATACTCACCTCCCCCACCTCTGGATTCCTGCTCTGGGTGGGGCCCCCGGCAGACTCAGCTCCTCCTGGATCCTCTACTCCCAGCCCACACCCGGGGG
Organism: Sylvilagus bachmani; assembly: GCA_015711505.1. Classification (NCBI taxonomy): domain Eukaryota; kingdom Metazoa; phylum Chordata; class Mammalia; order Lagomorpha; family Leporidae; genus Sylvilagus; species Sylvilagus bachmani. The sequence continues at coordinate 83,659,299 of CM027409.1, forward strand.
CTCAGCCCATAGCCAGCATCCTCGGAGTCTTTCGTTTTCTTCTAACGAGTGACTCTAAACCCTGCCACAGCTGCTAAAGCCCGAAACCGAATGTCCCTCTTTCAGAACACAGAGACGTCTCGGTCTCCTGCCGGGACCCAGGCTGACATTCCCCGAGTGCCTCCTCACCTCCTCACCTCCTCCCTCCATCGCGTTAGCCCCCAGTGCTTTCCAACAGGCATCCCGAGCAGCCAGACACAGGTGGAGTGGCTGCCCCGTGGTCTCCGGGAGCTCCTCTCACAGGAAGTGGACTACGTCCAGCCTGCAGGACACGAGCAGAAGCCCTGTGCTTTTCTCCCTCTCTGACCCAGCAGGAGAGATACTAACAGCTGGCTAGGAAGCCAGCCAGAAGCGCTGTGCCCTGTTCCTCAAAGGGCTATGGGCTCTGGAGGACCAGTGAGTGGGAGAATCCTTAACGCTGTCTGTGGACCCCAACAGACTCAACAAACGTGGCTTCTCTAACTGAGCCCTGCACTGCCCAGGAAGCACCGAGAGCCGTGTCCACCCGCACACCAGGGAAGCGAAGCCGAGATCAGCGTGCGAGAGCCTCCACACAGACCGGACTTCCCAGTGTCGCCCACGAGGCAGCACTGGGAGCTCCCCCACCAGCTGAGGACCAGCCAGCATGGGACCCACAGCACGAGACCCACCGCACGGGACCGACCAGCCTGGGACCCACAGCACGGGACCCACAGCAGGGGACCCACAGCACAGGACCCGCCAGCCTGGGACCCACAGCATGGGACTGGCCAGAGGCCGAGGTAAACCAGAGGCTGAGCCCGCACTGACCGCTGCAGTGGAAAGAAACCACAGGAAGCCACACGGAGACCCGAAGAGCGTGAAAGTCCCCTGGGAGCCGGCTTGAAAGAAGGCAACTCCTGGGTGGCTGCGGGCCCTCCCCACGGGGACGAAATCAGCCAGCACCACAGTGACGACGTCTCAGCCTGATGGGACGTTTGCCAGCTGAAGGAACGGAGCGATGCCGGTGAATAGCTGGAGACTGAACCCCATCACGGCGAGCTTCGGGCGCAGCACCAGCTTGTGCCCCCCAGATCCCACGCAGCTCCTGTGCCCACTGGACTCAGGCCTCTTTCCACTGAAACACCTTTACCCTTGCCGGCACTTGCTCTGTGCCCCACGTGAGGGCCTTGGTTCCTGGGGTCCACGCGGAGAAGACGGGAAATGGGGAGCACTCTTGGCTGAGCTGAATGGAAACCAGCTGCCTTCCCCCCGGCTAAAGACTTGACAGGAATACACTCCCTGGAGCGGTTCTTAAGCAAATGTCCCATGGTGCCCTGCAAAGACACCGCGCTGTCCAGCACAATCCCTCAGAATTCCACACCTGCACCATGTGACCGCACACCCTCCACCCCAGCCCCGCCACCAAATGCCATTGTTTTCCTGGCACGTCTGGGTCAAGGAGAGCGCCGTGTCGTGCCCAGGGTGCGAGACGACAAAGACGGCGCTGGTCCCTGGATGCAGACGCTCAGCGTCTCTGCACAGCAGCACAGAGGCCAACTGTTTCCCTCCTGTTTGGAATTCCCTGGACAAACCGCGCCGGTTTATACAGGACAGTGGTGTGTTCATCCCCACACGATTGTTCTCTGCCAGGCCAGACGCTCACGTCTCTCACAGTAGGGCTCCAGCGGGCCGATACATGCACATTCAGCGCGCGGCTGCTTCCCCGAGCCTCGCTGGGGTCTCCAGCCACCAATCATTTATTATCCTGAAGCCGCCTTTTGGGACGCATTCTGTTGTGAGCTAACCGGGAAGAGCCCGTCCATTTCTATGAGCGCGCCGAGGACTGGTTCCCATTGTGGGAGTCGGCAGGGGATGGAAATACTTGGCACTGCCTGGCACCGGCTTGGGAAAGTGCTCAACACCCCAGCGGAGGGAACAATGTGGGAACAGTGAGCCATCGTCTCGGCCACAATGTCTTCTCAGGTCCCCAGAGGGCCGCGGGTCTCACAGCGCAGATGACAGAGTAGCCGAGGAAACCGGCTCGCGGGGGCATTCATTTAGGGGGATTTCAATGGGGCCCGAGGTGGCTCGTCCCAGTCTGGGTGAGTTTCTGTGTCGGCCATGAACCAAGTTCCCAGTCTAGCAGGATTGTTTTCCCGAACGTCGTATGGCCCCAAGAGCTGATTGCAGGCCATTTTGCATAAGGATAAAGCAGACCCTTTAAGACAACGCTTTTCTCAGTAGGAATGCTCTCTGAGAGCGGTGACCCCCTCTCTTCCGGGGAAACGCGTCCGAACACAGGACAAATGTGACCAGAGATGGAGTCTGGTGTACGGAACGCAGCCACAGGCAGCATCCAGAGGGCTCAGGTCTGAGTTCCGCTACACTCAGCGCTGGCCAGACAGCTTCGCCCACCTGACTAATGTCGCCTGTCCCGCTCCACTGTTGGAGTCCTGACTCCCAGGGGGGCTCTTCCAGAGTGCGTCTGGCTCTAAGGACTCAGGAACGGGCTGTCCACCACCATGCTGCTTCTAGGAGTGCCTTGAGGCAAAGGAGATGACTAAAGGACTGGAGACTGAACACTGATTGCAAAGAGCAGCAGAGAGAGAGGGAGAGGCAGAGAGACATCTTCATCCCGTCATTCATTCCTCCATGCCCACGGCAGCCAGAGTTGGGCCACATAGGACCCAGGGGCCAGGAACTATTGGGACAAAAGAACGCGGTTTGCATGTAAAAAGCCCTGGCCTGGTGAGGTCCCGGGAGCTTGGGTTTGAATCCTCTCCTCCACATCCACATGTCTAATCCTAGCTCCCCAGCGATGGGGAGGCTCTCTGGCCATGAGCTCCCTGGGAGGTGAGTCAGTGCGATGAGGCAACCATGCTGGAGTTCATTGTCCTCCTAAAACAGGAGAGACCAGAGAGCTTGCTGTGTCCCCGTCCCGTGAGGACAAGACAAGCGCGTGCCACCTGTGAAAGAGACCCTCCCCTCGCAGGCCCGGCCACTGCCGTCAGAGTTGCAGACCCCTGGGCAGAGGCGTCCTCTTTCCCCTCGCCCAGTCTGGGGCATTTGGCAACAGCAGCCTGAGCCGACAGGACTCCGTCATGCGGCCAGCGCAGGGAGCTGGGGCGTCCCAGGACACGTGAGCCCCAGGGTGCCCAGGAGTGCCAGGGTGCTTTCTGGGGCACGAGCCTCGCTGGGGACGATCAGGGCACCGTGTAGGCTGTGGCTGGGACGGCAGTGCCGCCCAGCCTGCCGTTTCCCAAGTATGTCAGAGGCGTATTTGGAATGAAGTCGGTTATTTAAATGCGACACTTTCCCTGCTCGTTCCAGCCAATCCAGGATCCGCAGTGAAAATCCCGAAAGTGGTTTTTCCCACTGGAAGGATTTCATCTCATCCCAATAAAACGCACGGTCTCACGACAGCTTGAATCTTAGAATATTTCAGTTTTAATTTTACAGAGTGTCAAAGAGGCACTGGGCTGCAATGGAATAAAAGGCAGGGGAATCCTTCTCTCCGGCCTTGCAGTGATGCGACCGCTGTGAACTCTGTTCTCTCTACTCCAGGGCTGGCAGACGATCTGGCCTTGATCCTGAGGTCTTCAACATGAAAGCCGCCGGATCTCTCCGTGCCCGAGATGAGCCCAGACGCGCACGGACACTAGAGAAGTAAGCCCTTTATTTTAAACGGTTGGCAATCCGCTTCTCCCGGGCTTCAGGACCAGGATAGCCTCCTCGAGAGAATAGTCCCCACTGCCGCCGTCCACAGCAGTCCGCGTGGCTATTGTTAAAGCTCCAGGCGTGTGTCGGACAACTGCCCGCTCGCTGGGAGACCCACTTCCGCCTAGTAACAGCACATGTAATCAGACGCTGCTCTGAAGCATTTTCCACGTAGACGGCTTTCTGCCTGGTGGGCACTGGGCAGGACCCCGACCCACACCCAGCTCGACTTCCAGGCTGCTCCTCTCCAGCGAGCGTTTTCCACGCCTGTCTCCTCTCACTACTTAGTGCCTTCACAGTTCCTTTTAGAGTTTATTTATTAAAGCAGTTTTTGTTTATAGCAAAACTAAATGGAAGGGGCAGCCGGCATTGTGGATGCTGCGTAAAGTCACCCCTTGCAATGCTGGCTTCCCAAGTGAGCACCGGTTCGAGTCCCAGCTGCTCCACTTCCCATCCAGCTCCCTGCTGATGCACCTGGGAAAGCAGTGGGAGACGGTCCAAGTGTCTGGGTCCTTACCACTCACTTGGGAGACCTGATGGAGTTCTTGGCTCCTGGCTCCTGGCTCCTGGCTCCTGGCTCCTGGCTCCTGGCTTCAGTCTGGCCCAGCCCCAGCCATTGTGGCCATGTAGGGAGTGAGCCAACAGATGGAAGACCTCTCTCTCTCTCTCTTTTCTCTGTCTCTCCCTCCCTCCCTCTCTCTGTAACTGAGCCTTTCAAATAAATAAAAGAAATATTTTTAAAAAAAAACTAACTGGAAAGTGCAGGTTTTCGATGTTCTACTCACACTCACACACTCACACACTCACACACACACAGTCTCTCTGTGGCCGACACCTCGCCCAGAGCAGCACGTGTGTCACTAGCGATGAGACTTCACCAACACTTCACCATCCGGATCCGCAGCTGACGTGCGGAGAGAGTACGACGTTCAGCTCAAGTCCCAGAGCACGTAGCCTTGGGAGCCTGCCCTTTCTCACCTGTCCTCCGTGTCTGTTCAGGGCTCTGACGTGGGCAGATGGGGTTAGAGCAAGGCGCTGAGGTCTGGCAGCCCCAGCCACACCCCAGCTCCACGGCTGTGTGGCAGCTCCGGCTGACCGGAGATGTGCCCTGCTGCAGGGCCGCCATGGCAGCACCGCCTGCCATGGGAAAGCCGGGTGCAGCCGTGCAAACCCCCAAGCATTTCTAGTGTGCGTCCTCCAAGCCCACAGCTTGTGCGGCACAGTAGACACTGCAAATTCCACAGTGTGGCAAAGTAGGCCAGCACCAGCTGGAGCCATCAGTATGGCGGCGGGGTGTGTCCCCACGATGAGCTATATGTCCTTGTAACAAAATCAATGGTCGACACTCCCACTCCCATCATGCACCTGACCCATGATACTTCCAATGTGTCCAAAAAAGGACATGGAAATGAATGGATGTCAAGGCCCGCCCTAACTCCCACCCTTTTGAATATTCAAATAAGCTCCACCCAGGCTCCACCCCCATGCCTCCCCGTAGTGTAAAAGGACGGCCCAAACCTTGTTGGTGGGTTTTTTTCCCTTCTTTTGGGGTTATTGTCTGTGTTTTGGCTTTTTCTTCTCTCCTTCGCCCTCTCCAGGGCCGCAGAGCGGGCAACAGCCACTGAGGGTCACTCCCTGGAACCCGAGCACCCCCTGAGGTCCCCGGCCCCTGCGCGTAGCTCTGGAGTGTGCACTTTTGCTTTGCTCCCACAAATCTTCCTTCCCGCCACACCTTACACCTCCAGTGATCTCGCGCGTGCAGGCAGCACCTGGATGAGCCCAGCAGGACCTCCTAGGGACGGGTGTCCCCTTCTAGTGCGGAACAGCACGAGATTCCCTTGGCGTGCGGAGCAGCAGTCTGTTCGCCGGGCGCACGCACCCACTGAGAAGCGTCATGGTTGCTCCCAAGGCTGCACAGTTGTGAACAAAGCTGCTGTCAGCGTCCGTGCGCGCAGGTGTCTATGTGGCCACAACTGTTCAGCTCTGCCCAGAAGTGGTGTCAGGCAGGTGGGTGGTGAGGACAGCCTGGACAACTTCGAAAATTCGATTTTTTTGTTTTGGTAGGGGAAGGCACTGTACATGGGAGCTCACACTCAGACACGTGCACACTAATGCACAGTCATGCTTGCACATACAACCCATGCAGTCCCATACTCGACATACCTACAGTGACATGCTAAAATGACACCCTGGATTGTTAACACCAAGTAGTCGAGATTCAGAGGCAAATTCTGCCATCAGAAATCCTGTTAGAAATCGAGCCTGCAGTGTGATTTTCACAGGCGGATGGTCATTCTCGAGAACTACGGGCCTTCTTCGTGCCCAGCTGCCCTGTGGTCCAGGTGGACGCTACAGTGGAAGCGCATTTGTCAAGAAGGAAACTAGAAGCGATTTAAGAGCTCTGGTGTGTGCATGGCAGGTGGCGTGGGCAGGAGTCAGCAGGTTAGCCGCTGAGGGCGAAGCTTCAGCTTCGTCTTCACAAGAGAGCGGGGGATCCCCCTGTGGGATGGGAGCCCTTCGGGTCCAGTTCCAGCTCCATTGCTTATGAAAGAGGAGTTCATCATTCGGCTCGTGCTTTCGTGTGTGTTTCAGACACCAGCGGCTACCAAGCTCCAAACAAGAACGTTAGCGTCCATGGGACGGAGCCATCTCTCTCTGTTACACTTATTTATCTATTTATCCTGTTGTATTGATCGTGAAGTGCTCCGTGATCTGATTGCATGGAGATTTAGAGGGCAGGAATGTTCGGGTGTCAAGGTTAGATAAGAGTATTCGAAAACCATCGTCCTTGTCGATCTGCCTGAGAGACATTTCTCCCAGTTCTGCTCTCAGCAGCTGATCTGCACCCTAGGCCAGGGCCTCGGGAAATGCGCACTTCTCTTTCCAGCTCTCTGTGTCTTTCAGGAGCATCCTGGGTGTCCACTCCAGGACAAAGCGGAATCATTCAACCGATTGTTCAAGAAGCACAGACCCAGTGAGACCGGGGCTCGCTCCGACTACGCCTGGGGAAGAAGCCTTTGTGCGCTTGATCAATGCTCCAAGAATCACCAGCACATTTCCTCAACTACGGGTTAGGAGGATGGAAATGCAGGGATCGGTTACAATACTGTCACTTAGCACGCGCGATCTTTTTTGAAATGGGCTGAAAACTACCTTAAATACTTAACAAACGAACAATAGCACCTATGTTACCACTCACAACAAATAATTCTCACACTGAAGACCACTAGGCCATAATATGAAAATCATCACTGCTAACATTCGATTTAGTGGGAAGACGACGTGAGACGGGTGCCCACCCTGGCTCCACTCTAAGGGACTGGGACTGGTGCGGTCACCTACTGATTCAGCCATGGACTTCATTTTTCCTTTCTTTCCCTTTTTAAGATTCATCTATTTATTTGAAAGGCATAGTTAACAGAGAAGGGGGAGGTGGTCTTCCATCCACTGGCTCACTTTCCAAATGGCCTCGATGGCCAGGGCTGAGAGAGGCCAAAGCCAGGAGCCAGGAGCTTCATCTGGGTCTCTCACATGGGTGCAGAGGCCCAAGGACTTGGTTCATCTGCTGCTTTCCCAGGTGTGTTAGCAGGGAGCTGGATCAGAAGTGGGGCAGCCGGGACTCAAACCCACACCCAGTGGGATGCCGGCATCGCAGGCAGTGGCTTAAGCAGCAGCCCCACGGTGCCGCCCAAGGACTTGAGACACACGGGACAATCTTAGTGTCTCGTGTGGAACGCGGGGCCAGGCTCTCAGAAGGGTCCTGTTCACAGGTGTTCTGGTTACCAAAGACGATCACAGGCAAAAGGCTTGAGTCCCCGCTTCACAAAATGCTAAAGTTAACCTAAAGCGTGTCTACACGATGCACCTTTAGCTAGAGGGGAGAGAAGGGGTAAGGAGCGTTTCCATGGGGCACAGAGGGCGGCTGGGTCCTCCCACCCAGCCAGAACGGCCTTGGTATGAACAGCTGCGGCGTTCCAGCCAGAGAGGCTGAACCAGGAACTCAGGCTCCTTAGCCAGCTCCCTACAGCCTCCGGGGCGTGAGTGTTATCTCCTCTTGTCTTCCCCTTTGTTCCAAAGGCAGAGCTGCACGCACAGGCTTTGCGGAACACTGAGAACTCAGAGAGTGTGAGGACCGTCAGGAGATGCCCAGGTGGTCAGCCAGCTTCTGAAGGACACAGCAGTGGGCACTGACACCTGCCTGCGGGGTTGAATCTGCATGTGGTAGAACCATGGACTCGGAGACACTGGTCACCCTCCATTTCTCATGATGGTCAGACCACATGGGTTCGTCAAGACCAAATTTGTGAATGTTAAGAGCTATCTAGGGGCTGGCGCTGTGGCGTAGCAGGTAAAGCCGCCACTTGCAGTGCCGGCATCCCATATGGTACCAGTTCGAGTCCCAGCTGCTCCACTTGTAATCCGGCTCTCTGCTCTGGCCCCGGAAGGCAGCAGAAGATGGACCAAGTCCTCGGGCCCCTGCACTGGTGTGGAAGACTGGGAAGAAGCTCCTGGCTCCTGGGATCAGCCCAGCTCTGGCCGTTGTGGCCATTTTGGGAGTGAACCAGTGGATGGAAGACTTTCTCCTTCTCTCTCTCTGCCTCTGCCTCTCTGTGACTCTGCCTTTCAGATGAATAAATCTTAAAAAAAAAATTATCTAGTGTGATAGATCACAGAAAAGCCAGGCAAAGAGTGATGTCAAAAAATCACTGGTGAGAGAGTGCAGGGTACGCCGTCCCGTAGGGGTGTTCGTGTGAACGAGTGCACTCTCACGTGCTGGGTTTGGATCCTGACTGCCTCAAGGGACCATGGGATGGGACTGGTCACTCGAGCTTCCCTCACTTTCCAAAGCACTTGCACTGTCCTCAGTGCCTCTGCACCCACTGATGTTCTGGGGTCGGTTTATTAGGTCTCACACACGCACACGCACACGCAGACACACACGCACACAGACACATGCGCACACATGCACACACACACACACACAGAGACACACATGCACACACACGCACACAGTCTGTGTCCACGGGTGTTGACCATCGCCTCAAGTTTCCCATTGCACATGTGCACACACACACAGACACGTGCACACACACGCGCACACACAGACACACACGCACACAGTCTGTGTCCACGGGTGTTGACCATCGCCTCAAGTCTCCCATCGCTCATGTGTTATACTTGCTCTGTGTTTTGTGTTTGATCTTTCAGGGCTGCAATGCGGATTTTTTAAATAATTTTATTTATTTTTAAAGATTTATTTATTTTTTGAAAGTTGGAGTTAAACAGAGAGAGAAGGAGAGGCAGAGGGAGGCAGAGAGAGAGAGGGAGGTCTTCTATCCGTTAGTTCACTCCCCAGTTGGCCTCAATGGCCGGAGCTACGCTGATCCGAAGCCAGGAGCTTCTTCCAGTTCTCCTACGTGTGTGCAGGAGCCCAAGGCCCTGGTCCATCTTCCGCTGCTTTCCCAGGCCACAGCAGAGAGCTGGATTGGAAGTGGAGCAGCTGGGACTTGAACCGGTGCCCATATGCGATGCTGGCCCTGCAGGCGGCTGCTTTACCCACTACGCCACAGCGCCGGCCCCTGCGATATGGATTCTTAATGCTGATCTATCTTTGATTTTGCTAACTCCATTTTCCTTTGTCCACCGAGTTCTTTAGAACATGGAATGCGGTGTTTACTCTGGTGGGAATGTCAGCTCCACGTAAAATGTACACGCTGCAACGCTGACCTCTGAGGCTGTGGTGTCAGGCGGTGACTAGAGCCCCTATCAAACCAGCCCCCGGAACCTGTGCGCCCCTCCCCCGTCCGTGCTGTCAACCAGGGGCGCCCATTGCCGGACGCTGGTTCTGCTGCCGTGAGCTTGTACCCTGCAGCCTCCAGAGTGGTGAGAAATGAGCGGTTGTTCACAGCCACCAACCTCCCAGTGTCTCCCAGCAGCAGCCCGATCCCAAGCCAGGACTCGACGGCTCTGCAGCCCCACCTGGCCTCACCCGCTCACTGCTTCCCTTCGTACTTCCATCATCTGCGGCGGCTGGAGCTGAAGTCCCCGCGGTGTGGCTGCACGCTGCATCCTCTTGAGTCTGCTCCTGGGGAGTATTTGGTCTCTTCACTGCTCTGTGTGCTGACTCCCAACTGTGCAGAACAACCCGTGTAGGGGCCATTGAGGACGCTCAAGTTCATGGTCAGTGATGTTCTTCTGGGAGGAACGCTGTGTCATCGGTTAGGTTATGGGCAAACAGGCCTGATTTGCCGGCACTTGGTTTCAGCCCTTTTCTGGGCGTCTACTCCACACACCACAGTCCCAACAGTGTGCCCCAGCTACACACTCCGTGCACCTGGGCGGCAGGCGTTCCCTGGCGGGCGCTTGCACAGAGAACATGCAAGGAAGCTGGAATATCCGTGGGCTCCACCCCTGCCATCACTTGTCTCAGACACCATAGCCCTGCGCTGCTAACACGCAGACCCCAAGGGTCGCAGACGGCCGTGTCTGTCCCCTGTACCACCGTGGCTGGAACTCAGGGCTGCCCACCAGTTTAATGGTAGAGGAGCCTCAGAAAGGCGAGAGAAGTAGATTGTTCTTGGTCGCAGCATTAAAACTTGGCCGTGTGTATGTGTGTTATAATTTTACTTTTGGTCAATATGGCACTTCTATTATTTTGATAATAAATAGTGCTCTTCAAATAAAAAGATTATTTTAATGTCAAAAAGAGAACACTCGGGGCCGATGCGGTGGCGCTGTAGGTTAGTCCTCTGCCTACAGTACCTGCTCCCATATGGGCGTGGGTTCTAGTCCCGGCTGCTCTTCTTCCAATCCAGCTCTCTGCTGTGGCCCGGGAGTGCAGTGGAGGATGGCCCAAGTGCTTGGGCCCTGCACCCCATGGGAGACCAGGAAAAGCACCTGGCTCCTGGCTTCAGATCGGCACAGCTCCAGCCCTTGCAGCCATTTGGGGAGTGAACCATCAGATGGAAGACCTCTCTCTCTGTCTCTCCCGCTCACTGTCTGTAACTCTACCTCTCATATAAATAAATAAGATCTTTAAAAAAAAAAGAGAGAGAACACACACAATACTAAAAAATCTATAAGTACAAAATTTTGTGAGTTTTGCCAGAGAAGATAAAAGCGTCTTTTCTTGTGAATAGGAGATATCCTGAAAGCGGTTTTCTGTATTTTTCCTACCAGTGAATTCTTTATTCTTCCTTTGCTAAAGGAAAGGGATGCGGATCAAGGGAAGGATGCGGTGCCCCGTGATCCATTCACGCCTTTTGATGATTTGTGGTGCGTGCTTCTGATACCAGTGTTTCAGGGTTGTAATGCCTCCCATTATCCAGATAAGCGTTTATTAAACTTCCCAGATGTATAATTGTAGAGGGCTTGAAGGCAGCCATCACGCTGTACAGTTTGGCTCTCGTGAAGACAAGTGGCTGGAAGCTGGCCTGCTTCCACTTTGGATGGCATTTCTAATCCCTGCCTTTCGATTCAAACAGTAGCTTAGATTCCAGCCACCAAGGGTTGGGATAAATACACATTCAGCTGCGTGAGATAGATTGAAACAGCATGTGGGGCGGGCTGCAGGGGCTGCAGAAGGTGGTGTCTAGGCTTAAAAACTGACAGAAATTATTTGGGTTTGAGAGGCACACATGGGGACTCTTCTTCTGTGGCCTTTTTGATTAATCTAATCCACCACGACAAATTCACAATTCAACACGAGAGGTGCGGGCATCGGAGATGCCCTTTACTATCATCCAAGGGGGAAAATGTGTCTGAGTGAGAGATGAAGACATGGCAAGCCTAAGTGGCCGATAGGGATCTGAACCGCGGCTGGGCTTGATAATGTGCCAGTGACAGCTCCCGGGAGAGCAGGGCGCCCCGAGCGCTCAGGACTCACGTGGGCTGGGGCTTCCCGCACGCACAGCCATCCCTCCCGCACGGGGGGTAGGCGGTCCTGCGAGCCTGTGTGACATCCCCGAATCGGCACCCAGAGCGACTCCTTTATGAAAGGGGAAGTGTGTTTTCTACACAATTATGCTCTTGGGTTTCCTTACACTTTTTCTGTTAAACTCCCAAAAACAATTGTTTCCACAAAAGAGAAGCAAAATGAGAGAGCTAAAGAGGAACTCGGAGTAAATCTAGATTCCCTGGGTAAAAACGGTGGAACTTTGTGTAATTCTCTACCTGGCTAAATTTGATTTCTCTTGGATGACCTAGAATATTTATGTTCTCAACCCATTCTAAAAGCCTCCGAGGTTTTGTCCATCCATCCATCCATCCATCCATCCGTCTGCCCATTCATCTACCCATCCATCGGTCCAGCCGTCTATCCATCCACCCAACCACCCATCCACCCATCTTTCCATCCATCCACCCAGCTACCCATCCACCCATCCATCCACCTATCCAACCACCCACCCACACAACATCCACCCTTCCACCCTTCCACCCATCCAGCCATCTGTCCACCCATCTGTCCATCCATCCGCCCACTGCCTACCACCCGCCACCCATTCACTTGGTGAGGGCCCTGTTCTGTCAGGCACTGGGCTGGGCACACATCCAGTGGTAAATACTCAGACTTTGAGACACCGAAGGCCACACAGAGAGCATTGCCAAGGAAACAAGGGGGCACAGAGGGTCAGTGTGGGGGTCCAGCTTGGGATGGACAGCAGAGGCTCCCAGACAGAGGCAGCAGCGTGGGGCTGCCCTGAGCATGGAGGAATTTCACGTTTCTTAGAAGCCTGGGCAGGTAGCGCTGCTGAAAATACGGAGCAGTGGGACAAAGATGGTGGAAAGACAGACACGGAGGACAGGGGTCCGGTCAGGTGCCCCGGGATCTGTCCAGCCACACAACTCCTTCACTCTATTGAAAGGGAAGTGAGGGACAGTTGATGGGCAATGCACTGGAACAGTGGCTTCTAAATTTGAGTTTTACAAGATCTCAAAGTTCATTCCCGCTCCCAGGAAGGAAGTACCTGGGGTGGGGGGCACAAGGTGGAAGTGGGGAGAGGAGGTGGCAGAGAGAACATGAGCGAGGTGGGAGGACCAGGAGACTGGACAGACATGCTAGAGTTTTCTTTTAAATTTAGCTTTATTTATTTAAAAATCAGAGAGAGTCAAACAGACAGGAGATCTCTCCTCCACTGGTCCACTCCCCAAAAGCCATCCACAGCTGGGACGGGGCCAGGTTCATCCGAGTCTCCCAAGTCCTTGAGTCAGCCGCCGCCTTCTGGGTGCACATTAGCAAGAAGATGGAGCTGGTGCCCACACCCAGGCGGTGGTGATCACGGTGCCCCATGCCCCTCCCTGAAATGGGAAAGTCAGAGCCCGGGCTATTGTCCCAGGGGTGGAGTGGAGGTCTGCCCAAGAGACACGCACAGTTCGAGGGAGCCCGTCCGTTCCGAGTGTGCACTGGCTGTGGAGAGCGCGCCCGGAAGGAGGAAAAGCCAAGGGTGGGAGAGGAGCCTTGTTACAGCAGACCTGGAGCTCCGGGCAAACCCAGACAACGTCCAAGTCCAGTGGAACTCGCAACATAGGCAGTGCTGCCGGGCAGAGGGCAGCCGCGGGGGGCTCACATCACTCACTAATGCGCTGAGCCTCTTAGCCAGAGAATGGTGCTGCTCGTTACCTCGTTAGCAAAGCAGGAAAGCATCAGATAAGGAATCCTACCGCCTGGCCAGGCCAGTTAAAGTAAATCCCCCTCACCTTAAACTAAGGCCGTTTATCAATACCCAGTGGGGCCACGGAGTCCCGCCTCAACGCGCACATGACTCCTGTTCCCACGGGATCCTCATGTCCTTAAAGAGACGGCTCCCTTCCTGTCTTCTCGGTCACTGCGTGATCAGGAGAGAGCACGACCCCGGGGAAGGAGGGCCTACCATCCACGTGGGAGCTCTGTGCTGGTCGGCACAGCGGGATGGGCCCTGTGAGCCCGCGGGGGCCTGCCCAGTCCCCACGGGGGCCCTGTTTGGGTCCACATCTCTGTTGGTGCAAACCCCCTCTGCACGTCACAAGCCCGTCCCCTTGCCTCGCTCGCCTGCTCACTGCGTGCCCCTGGGGTGTCCCCTCCGCTGGACTCTCCTCCCCCGAAGACCCCTTGTTCTCAGACACAGGCAGGCGCTCGTCACCACTCCCAGCAAAATGAGTGGCTGTCGCTCAGTGTCGCACACGCTGCAGCCCCTCAGCCCTGAGTAGGGCGGGGGCCGAGCTCGTCCGTCAGAGCCCGGGTGGGTGGGTCCAGCACCTCCCAGCTTCGGATGCCGTCTTCATCAGTGCCTTCTCTCTTTCATGCCTTCTCGGCTTTTCCCTCTGCCTTGGTGGGTTCTCTCTATCACAACACAATAACCCAGGACGTCCAGTGCCACCTGTACCACCCGGTCAGCAAAGACTGAGTTCCAAATGAGTGAATGCAATAAAAAAAATCCCTGGCCTGATCGTCCTGGAGATGTGCTAATTTCAATTTCACATATTTTATGCTATTTGAGGAGAGAGAGGAAACCCTGGTGTTATTAACTCTAGTTGAATGAAGAGGGTTGGATAGACAGAAGTCCATCGCTGTGATTCAATTTTATTTTTATGCTAAGTCAGCTGGTTGGGGAGAGACGGTGTCTGTAGCCTCAGGAATAATGTCCCCACATCAAATCAACCCGGGCAGAGCTGATGGTGGCCGGAGTCCAGGAGAAACTTAGAAACCAAGTCAAGGAGCTGAATCTCAAGTCCTGGGAAGAAGCCGACATCCTGGGAAAAGAAAGGGCGGGCTGCTCATTACCAGGGCTCTACTTCACCCCTCTGCTTTGCACATCTAAGGACTATCCAGGGTAGACCAGGACCGCACCCTCTTAAAACCACACGCACGCACGTGCAGAGCCGAGGGGCCGGGAACTGTCCTCCTCACCGGGTGAATGAGACCACGCAGCGCCCGAGTTGGCCGCAGGTGCTCTCGTCCCGCTTTTCTCCTGGGCACGCGGTCCCTGCTCTGAGTCCATCCTGCTGGTTTGGGAGTCTAAACACAATTAAAACTGCCGACTCCGCGTCAAAAGGACAACCCCAAGTGCAGGCCCAGGTGGGTACCACGCGGTCACAGAGCACCGGCTGCTCCCCTCCCCTCGTCTGCTCGCTACCCAGGACGAGCTGGGGCTCCAGGAAGCGCCTGCTGGCCCTCATAACTGGCACACAGCCTGCTCTGCGCCTGCCCCCTTCCCAGGGCTCGGGGAGAAGGACGGTTAGCTCCGAATGATGCTGAATCGAGGGGGCGCAGACACAGGAAGCGTTAGCCATAGACAGTGCGCAGTCCAGTGCCCAGGAGAAGGCCAGGACGGGGCACACCTAGCCACCCCTGGCTGGGAGCCAGCACTGCACCACCACCGGGCACTTTCTACTTATTTGTTTACTAACTTACTTATTTGTGGGGCAGAGAGAGCCCACCAGACTGTGATTCCTCCCACTGGTCACTCCCCCAGTGCCCCCTCTGTCCTGGAGCTGGGCCAGACTGGGGCTGAGGGCTGGGGGCTCAATCCAAGTCTCCCAGGTGAGTGGCAGGGACCTAAGTCCCCAACCCCTGACCACTGCTGCCCAGGGCCTGAGTTAGCCGGGAGCTGGAGACAGGAGCTGGGGCCTGGTGACGTTGGCTGTCACCATCCCATTGGCACCTCTGCCACCGGCCTCTATCCTCCCGGGTTTCACATTTCCTCTGAACATTCGCTGCAAGCCACCTTGCGGGTGCTCCACCGAAAGAAATGGAGACCAGAGCTCACGAGGACGTGGCATCCCATCTGTTCCGTGGCGCCACGTGGTCTCAGCCTGCGCTGACATGGAGCACGTGGCACAGCGCTCCACGGAGCCCATGGCCCGGTAAAAGCACCACAGAGCCCCTGTTTGCAGTCCCACAGGGCACAGGGACCCTCTTCTGAAGACGGACTCGCCAGCAGCCGGCCGAAACGGGCCCCACGATCTCAGTGTTTCTGGGACTTCATTCTGCCAGCAGCCCCGTCCCTCCTGTGCGGTAAGAACGCTTTGTTTCCCGCCCTGATGCCTGGTGACGGCTCCAGGCTGCAGTGAGGCCTGGGACTCCGTGGGGGTTTAGACGCGGCCTCAGGAAGCCCGGGAGGCCTCGCTGCCGCTGGGCACGAGCAGCCGTGGACCTCGGTGCCGTTGCCACAGCCAAGTCAATGCCGTCTTCCCAGGATCGCGTTGTCCTCCTGTGTGGTTTCGCTAGGGTTGAATGAGAGGGATGCGAAATCGTGCAAGCGCTCTCCTGGGTGCCGCTGCCGCCCCCCCCCCCGGGCGGATTTCCCCAGGAGCAGAGACTCCTGACGCTGGGGGGGAGACCCAGCCAAGCCCCAACCAGGCCCAGGCCCTGGGAGCTTCCTGCGCCCTCCTGTACCAGGTGAGGTGCCCCTGACCGGGCACCCGCCCCCACAGCCTTGTCAGGACACGGAGGACAACCCTGGCTTGGGGCTGGGCGAGTCTGGGCAGCACACGTTGCATGTCTTGCTGTGGGGGCTGCTGTGTCACCAAACTCAGACACGGGGCGGGGATGTCTTTCTCACGAAGTTCCAGATGAGTTCCTACCGAGCTCTGTCAGGACAACCCCGAGACGGCCTTGCCAGAGAGGCTGCTCGGGGATGCCCGGCGGGTCGGGAGCCAGCGGCGCGGGCACCTGACGCTGATTTCCGCATGCACCACTGAGCCGGCCCGTTCTCCCCGGCGTGTCTCTAAGGGGGAGCCCAGAGCACTGCTCTCTGCTGCCTGTTTGTTGCAGCTGGAAGTCAGGCAGCCGGCGGCAGGCCCCTCTCGCAAACACCTGCCACGCTCACGTGCGGCCGCCCCACCGGCCCCTGCTGACCCTCCACCCCCATTGCACAAAAGCCACAGAACCTTCAGCCACGTGCGATGTGGCCGTGCATGGTTCGAGAAGGTTATCGTTGGTGCGATTCCCAGTTTGGGGATCCTGGGTTTGCAGATGGCTAAGCCTTGTGAGACACTCCGAGAGGCGACAGCCGCTCCGAAGGAGGGAAGGATGTGCCTCAGTTTACCGCATAGCCCAGCAGAAGCCGCCATTGTGATCCGTTCTTTCTGCCAGCGACGGGACTAAGGCCTGAGCAAGCGAGGCCTGCGTGCTGTGCCCCGTGAGTCAGGGCCCGGGAGCAGCTCCCTTACCCAGGTCGACGGTGATGTCACGAGATGCACGACACGGCCGAGATGCACGACACGGCTCCGTGCTTCATGGCTGTCACGAGCGGGCAGCTAATGGCAGAGAGATCAGACCTGGGCTGCTCCAATCGGCATCCGGATTTGTGCAGTAACCGCGCATCTTCCTTTGTTAGAGATGCGTTTGCATTAGCTTGGTTCCTGCCCTCCTGTTCTTGCTGTCTGTGGTGACTCCCAAAGACCCAGCGCCGTCTACACGGCCTAGGCCGGCGTTAGTAGACACAGACACTGTGTTTCCACGAGTCCCGGTGTTCTGCTTTATGAGCAATATCCGCTTACCTTTGACCATGGTCTGCGTACGTTTAGAAAGGCCCAACTGTACGGCGGTCGTCTTACTTTTGATCTGTTGGACTCCTTCAGTGAGCAGAGAGGTAAGCCCCTGACTGTGATGCAAGTTAAAAATTTGTTGTCCCAGAAAAGTTAATGAGACGTTAAACCACAAAATAAAGTTTGTCTTGACAGTGGGCCGTCCCTACAGGCCCACCTAAAGGTCATGACCACAACTTTCGCAGACATTGTAACCGGCACAGGGATGGGGCCGGGTCTAAGCCCTGGCACCCAGGCTGCTGGCGGGCTCGGTGCCCATCAGAACGGTCCTGGACGGGCAGATGAGACAATATGGTGAGGGGACCAGTTACTTTATTATTATTTATTATTTATTATTTATTTATTTATTTACTTATTTATTTCAAAGGCTGAGTTACAGAGAGAGGGAGAGCAGAGAGAGATTTTCCATCCATTGGTTCACTCCCCAGATGGTTGCAACAGCCAGGACTAGGCCAGGCCAAAACCAGGAGCTAGGAGTTTCTTCTGGGTATCCCACGTGGATCTGAGACCCGAGGACTTGTGCCGTCCTCCACTGCTTTCCCAGGCACAGCAGCAGGGAGCTGGATCAGAAGTGGAGCAGCTGGGACTCCAACTGGTGCCCCCATGGGATGCCAGCGTCGCAGGTGGGGACCAGATTAGAGGCTGTTGACTGCCATCTCCGTGAACGCCCAAGAGCTGTAGCTCACCCAGCCGGCTCTCAGGGGTGCTGTCCCCAACCCAGCCTGCTCTCAGGGGCGCTGTCCCCAACCCAGCCTGCTCTCAGGGGCGCTGTCCCCAACCCAGCCTGCTCTCAGGAGCACTGTCCCCACGCCAGGCCGGCACACTGCCCCGGGGCTCTGAGGGGAGGGACCCACGGCTGACAGGTGAAGCAGAAAGAGTGGTACTCACGGTCCCAACCAGTCCTGCCGGACGCCACCTTCACCTCGCCCAGTCCTGCCGGACGCCACCTTCACCATGGTGGGGGGAGCCCCAGGGGAGCAGCAGGGTGCAGACACGTCCTCTCAGCTCTGACCCTGCGCCAGTCCCCAGGAGCGGGCAGCCGGCCCTCCGTGACCAGGGGACCTTCTACACAGGAAAGCGCCCCTGAGGCCATCCCGGGCGTGCGTATAAATTCTCTCCTAATCTCTCCCAGAAGTGATGGAATGGCAGAGGTACCCAGACGGGCCACGGCAGCCCTGCAGGCTGGCAGCCATTGTCCTGTCTGACTTGGTGAATGAGTCCCCAGAGCAGGGGCCAGGGACACCCCTGAGGCCTGCAGAACCCAGGGCAGCTGGCGGTGGGCACAGTGTCTGTGGACAGGCGCCGGGAGTCCCGTCCAGCCAGTGCAGAACCCGGGTGCTCAGAGGGCCGGGGAGGAAACGTCCCCTCCCTAGGCCACAGCCACAGGCTGGTGGAGCTGCACCTGCCCGGGAAAGACAGCCTTGCCATCAGCCGCCCGCCCAGCCAGTTCTTCACTGGAAAGTGCCCTTATCATGACTGCACGCAGCAGACAGAGCTGTTTTGAAAGTCAATGCCTCGCTCTCTTTGAAAGCTCCACTCGCTGTGCGTTTTCAGATGCGCGCTTCACACTGTCAGAGTTTTGTTGCCGTTGATAAAGCTGACCTGGAATGGATGCCCAGAGGGTGGTCCGACTTGAAATCATGAGACAAAGCTTGAATCAATCCTCTCCACTGCTCAGGGGAGGAGGCCGGGACGACGCGCTCTGAGCCTGCACGGACGGCTATCCCGGCTGCTCCTGGAGGACCTGCTCGCCGAGCTGGAGCGGCGTCCCCTACATCCTTGGTATTTGCCAAGATGGTATTTCTGCCGCCACCTGCAGCTGCTGGCCTCCAAGAGGCTTCTTCCTTAAGGCTGTGCCGTCTGGCTGGCGTTGGTGGAGGCAGAGGGCCCGGGGCGGAAGACGTTGAGTTTTACTGAACTGTGTGGAATACTTGCGCCGGGAGGTCGGCTGGCTTTCCGTCCGTGTGAAGCAGGGATTCGCAGCACCTGTTCTCCTGCTGCCATTCAGCTACCGCGGAGTCCACGGAACGCGCTCAGAGCTGCTCAGTAAGATCGCGGGCACAGGAAGGAATCAGCCCCCGGAGCACTCGCGGAAGTGAGGGGGCAACTGCTCTGAGCCGTGGTCAAAATGTTCTGGAAGGAGACAGTGACAGTGGCCGCTCAACTTTGTGATCTTACGAAAACCCACTCAATCGTTCGCCTCGAATGGGAGTTTTTCTGGATGTAAATTATACCCCAATGACAGTAAAACGAGGCGGGCCTTGTGACATGTCAGGTTAAGCCACCATTTGCAGTGCCTGCCAGCTGCATTGGAGCGCAGGTTCCAGTCCCAGCTGCTCCACTTCCAACCCAGCTTCCGGCTAACGCCAGGAGGCAGCTGGCAATGGCTAGGGAGCTTAGACCCTGCCACTCCCAAGGGAGCTCCGGATGGAGTGCTGGGCCCGTGGCTTCTGCCTGGCTGTTGTGGGAATTTGGAGAGCGAACAAACGGAAGGAAGATCTCTCTCTCTCTCTCTCTCTCTCTCTCTCTCTCTCTGCCTTTCAAGTGGATGAAAATAAATAAATATTTAAATAACACTAAGAAAATTAACCCTTGGGAGCAGCACACTTATCAGCTGAATCTACTAGTGGCTCCTGTGGGCTCAAGCCCATTTCCTTCTAATGGGCATTTAAGAGTTTTTCCTAGATAGCCTCCGGTTCGACTTTAATACTTCTGTGCATTTGAGTAACGAACCTGAGTGTTTCGAGCTGTCCGGGGGCTTTCCGTTTCTTGGATTGGCAGACTTCCATGATGACAATCAGAGTAAATATGGAGTGGCTGATACCTGGCCAGCCCAGGTGTTGTTTCGTGATGTTTGCATGTCAGTTCTGTATGCGTTCACAGGTGAGCGTGTTGTTGTGTGGACGCTTCTGAAGCCGTGCATAGATTTTTCCGCGTACACATTCCCCGTGAGCTTCTCAGAGTCCCCCCACACACACCTGGGCCTCGGTGTAGAATGCACTGTTGGCTGTGGTCTGAGCCACAGGTCACACACTGAGAGCCAAAGGCATGCAGGTGTGCTGCTGGCGGTGTGGCTATGTGTCCAGGTCAGGGTGTCGCTGGTGTGGCTGTGTGTGTCCAGGTCAGGGTGTCGCTGGTGTGGCTGTGTGTGTCCAGGTCAGGGTTCGCTGGTGCTGGCTGTGTGTATCTAGGTATGGTGAAGCTTGGGACTCTGGCTGGCGAGGGCCGGTGGGCAGAGACCCCTAGGCTGGGGACGATCCTGTGACGGGGCACAGGCGACCGAGGCACCGAGGGTCTGTCTCCAGGAGTGGTGGGTGGTGTTGCCGCTTGAGGAGCTCTGGATCCTGGATTGGAATCTGAGCAGTGGGCACGTGGGTCCCCAGCCTCATCTGCCCGTCCAGCCAGGGTATCGCTCGGGGAACACTCGAGATCCCCGGAAACTCAGCCCTGGAGGCTTGAGGGGCTCTGAGAAATCTACCACCAGACGCACGGCCCCACCCCTTTAACCCACTGCCCATCCTAGGAGGGGCCAGGAGCCCCGGGACGATCCTGGAGGAGGAGTGGGCAGGGCCTGAGGGCTCTCCCAGGTCCTCACGTGCTGGGAGGTTTCATCGCCTCCCCCAGGCACGGGTCCGAGCACCGCTGACCAGTGCGTGAATCGCCTTGAGAAGCAGGGAGCTCTGGTGTCTGGAAATCAAGCTGAGCGCCATACGATGCGCCTCTCCGGGCCGCGACCTGGCCAGAGAAAGACACCGGAGTCCAGGCTGCCTGCTGTGGGAGGCGCGGCTCCCGTAGCGAGGCTGAGTGGGGCCCCTGGGGCAGCAGCACGGGGCCCGTCGGAGGAGCACGGGGATGAGCGCGCTTTCAGTTTGTGCTTCCATCCCGCGGTGAACTCCTGCTCGCTCAGTATCGAAAACTAATTCATGAGAATCGAGTAGCTTTGAACAAGTCAAACGATCCGCGGTGGCATGCTGACTGGCATCGTTACAGCAGGTGTTTCCAAGGCGTGAGGCACAGCCTGTCCCTCCAAAACTTCTCAGCTCCACTGCGCCTGCGACCAGGAGACCTCAGTGCCGTCTCCCTCCTCACCTCTGCAGCTCCCCTCTCTGCAGCACGCAGCTCCCACTCCTGGGCTCCGAGCACCTTCCAGCTCAGGCATCACAGACCAGGTAGGAAAACGGGTAACGGACGGAGCAGCTGCGGCAGGAAGCAGCTCTCCCCGGGCCCAGCGCCCGGCCACGTCCCTCAAGCACTGGCTGAGCGAGCCAGGCCTCAGTTCAGGGGCCACTCCTTCGGGGACCTCCCAGCCACAGCCGCGGCCACAGGCAGGAGCGGGCACCAGCACGTGCGTCCCTTCCCCCCACTTGCTGCTGGACACGAGCTTGCGAGTGCCTGACGACCGCCTGTTTCGTGGTGCGTGGGTCCTCCTGTCCCCGTGGGGGCAGCCTGGTGTCACCATGGATTCCCCACTCCCCAGAGGTCCTGTCACCCTAGCAATGTTCTCTTCCCACACTGCCTGGGCCCCTCTCTGTCACTGATGTCACAGACAGCGTCTTCCTTCCTTGGTGGGCAGCTGGGGACCCACAGCACAAGCAACTGCACCGCTCTGCAGAGAGGAGCAATTTTTCACCAACACGCACCTGTGATCTGTTAACCATGTGCTTTCCAGATGAAGTGGTTTAGGGAGAATCCATGGAATGGGAAAAAATAATTTTAAATCAAGGATACCAGGAGCTGGAGCATCCTGTGTGATGGAACGGAGAGCGCGGGTGCTTGTGCGCGCAGCACGGTCCCAGAAACAGGCTGAGAGCCGGGAGCTCCGTGGAGTCGCTGCTCTGCCTCGTGGAAGCTGCTCTCTACCCGCGCTGCTCTGTGCCTGCACCGAATCTGCGCACCAGATCCCCGGGGCAGGGGCTCCCAGGGAGGCTGGCATGCCTGTGGCCTGCCTGGCCCCACTGCTGGCTGTGTCCTCCTTTAGAGAGAGCAGCCCAAACCCCAAGCCACGACGCCCCTCTCTGCCTGTGGCCACTCACTCCAAGGGAGTCTTCCAGCCATAGAGCAAGTCTGCAGGGCGGCCTTGCAGGGGGGCTCCGTGCTGCAGACCCAGGGTGCGCACGGGGGTTCCGTGTCCCTCCGTGTTCTCCATGGGGTAAGAAGCCTGCAGAACGAGCTGCGTGTTTGGGGCAGCCTTCTTCCCGGCGAGACACGGCCAGCCGATACGCCCTCTTGTCTGCTGGATTAGCTACCGGTTTAAAATTTTCACCAGCTAAAGGTTAAGCATGAATATAAACAATTGTCCGTTAAGGATGAAGTATTTTAATAACAAGCCCTCACAGCTGTTTGTGTGTTTGCAGGATGCAAAGGAGCCCAGGAGGTTTTCTTCCCGGGTGAGTAGCCGGCACGTTCCCCCGGCCCCACGCGCTCGGCTCGGCCCAGCGGCTCCGAGCAGGACGGGCGCGCCCGTTTCCACGGCACTCTGGACCCGCATTCCACCGGGGTTATTAGTCAAAGTGAGAGTTTATTTTCCCCACCAGAAAAATAAACCCCGATGCACTCAAGGCCGCGGCTCGCTGAGCCCCACTTGGGCGTTGTTTGACTTAGGAAGTGCCCTTATTATGAAAAATCGTGCAATAATGGATGAGGAGTCTGTGCAAACGTCTCCCGCACGACATCAATTTACCCAAATTAGATGGTACTGCTGCTGAGAGGGACCACCAAGGGTTATCTGGGGTCTGGCGGCGGCCCCATGGCCTTCCTGGGGAACCAGGCTTGAGGGGGGGTCAGCTTTACACAAAAGAGTGCCCGGGTCCGGCCCTGTGCAGCGGGCATGCGGGGAAGCGCGTATGCGAGGGAGACGCTCTGCACCTGGGCCTGCGTCTCGGGGTCGCCAGGGACCCTGAGCGCCCTCCTCCTGCTCTGCCTCCCACACAGGTGGTATTTCTACGTGGGGAGAACCATGCTCGGCCTCCGCAGGGCCTCGCCCTAGTCCACGCAGCCTGGAAGACCCGGCGAGGCACGGGCTTCTCCCGGCTGGGGCCATGTCCTCCGGCCTGGTCCCTACCTCCCCCTCTTTGCTGGGTGTGGGTTTCCCCCCGGAGTCTTTTCCCACAGCTAGAGCTGACGTCACAGCACACAGTGCAGTCATAGTCTGGCCCCCCCAGTTCTCTGCTCCCCACTCAGACAACTTACCACGTGCGCCCAGGGGTCTCCGCATGCGAGGACCCTCCCCAAGGGACATCTTGGCAGCCAGGTGGCCACGGGGCCTCCCGGAGTCACTCCACCTCCACGTCACCATCGCTGCACCAGAAAAATCCCGAAATCTCTCCAGTCGGTTCCTCCTCATCTTCCTATGCCTCCCGGGTTCTGAGTCTTCCTCCTCACCCGACACCAGGTCCTGTGATGGTGGGAGCCAGGACACAGGGCAGGGCTGACTCTGTGTGGCAGGGAGCCACAGCAGCCTTGGGACTCAAGGAGTGCCAATAACACACAGACAGAGCCTGACTTCCCGCGTCTCTGAGAGGCTCACGCTGTGGAGACGGAGGGGGCTGAAATGGTCGCACACTGCACAGGCTGAGCCTCCTGGAGCCCAGGGGCGGGGCTCTGTCACGTCCACGTCCACACCAGCTGCTCGAGGGCCATGGCAGTGGCCAGCGTCCGTGGGTGAGCCGAGCACAGAGCGCCTGCCTCCTCGGCTTCCTGCACGGCCGGGCTCTGATGTCTTCTCCAGACAAGAGTCTCCCGTGAAGCCCAGCAGAACGGGCCTCGGCCACCTCTCGGCTGCAGACGTCCCAAGGGCGGATCTCAGGGCTCCGGGGATGCACCCAGGACTTCCTGGAGACGCTGCAGCTTCTAGGCTCAGACACACGAGCACCTGGGAAGGCCCACGGAAAACGGATCAAAAGGTGGCTTCATTTTGTGCCCGAAGTTCTGAAATCGGTGCGTGTGTCGGGGTCTTCAGAAAGCTTATGGGAGAACTATGCATAGATTTCCAAAATTTTTTGCACCACACTCAGTTTACCGTTCAATTTCACTTATTCGTGAACTTTCTAAAGTGGCCCCTGCACAGGTGTGCAATAAAGTCTAGGTCAGACTCACTGGGACAAATTTGGGCGTGGACGCCGTGCCGGGCGGATGAGAGATGTCAAGCTTTCGTGCACAGTTGGAACAAATGCTTCTCTGTGTTCATTCGACTATCTGCTACCGAAAGTTAAAGAACCAGGCGTCCACAGACTCTCTGGGTTTTCAGAACCGAGGGGTTTGGCCCCCACATCCTCCTTGTGAGGCCTCTGAGGATGCACCCCAGGTGCCTGTGGGGTCTCCAGCCCGCTTCGCTCCCAGGACCTCCAGAACAGGGACAGAAGGCTTGGGTGGCCCCATGACCTCTGCCCGGGCTGGGTTAAGCTCTCGCTCCCCTCCCAAGGTCACCCATGGGAGACTCTGGGTGCCCTGAGTGTGGGCTCACCCTGTGTGTCACAGAAGAACGAGGGGGCTCACCAGTCCCCCCATCTGTCCCTGGCTTCCCTGAGCACGAAGATTAAAGAGGCGACCCTGGGAACTGTGTTGGGGGCTGGCAAGGTGGCGCCGTTGGCTGCCGTGACCCCAGCGGCCGCTCGGGAGCCCCCAGGGCAGAGCTGAGAAGGCTGCAGCCCCGACTTCCCGGGACTCAGCCCCTCTCCATCAGCCGCCTGAAGGCTTAAGTGCTTCTGTGTTTAGGCATTTATAAATAGTCCCTGCTCCGACATTTCTAAACACAATGGGGAATGTTTAGCTTTGCCCGAGTGACAGGGTCTCCGCGGTGCCAGGTACACCGCGCCAGCTCCGCGGCTCCGCTTTCCCACGAGTGGCCGGGCCGCGTCCTCGCTCATGAGAGAATGCTTTGTCTCCGAGCTCCGACTTCACAGGCCGGGGCCACAGGCCGGGGACGATGATGGCGCAAGGTGGTGGTCGGGACGGTGTGCGTCATGGCGACAGCGTGGGCCACCCTCAGCCCTCGCCTGCCAGCTCTCTGAGCAGCCGGGCAGAAGCTTCGACAGAATTCTCACACGAGTTCCGTGGGCGATGACCCAACTCGCCGAGAAGACAATGGAATAAAGTTTGCGAAGCAGCGTGGAAAGTGAGAGAGCGCGGCTTCGCTCCGGGCCTGTGACAGACGACCTTAAATATGTCCAAGTCGTTTTATTTGGATAAATGGAGTGAAGAGGTAAACACGTAAACACGTAAACAAGCCGTGCAGGGAGCTGTGTGGACGGCCCTGGCCACGCCTCCGCCTTGATGAAAACGAAGCGCCGTTTTTATGTTGTGATAATTGCCACATTTACTTCACTGAAATCAAGAAAAATGTGGCACTGTGATTGGATTTAAGCCACGAGGAAACTTCCATCCCTGAGCGATGACGCAATCCTTCAGCAGATTAATGTGCAATTAGCAGGGCTGGAGAGGCGCCAGGCGTCGGCTCGTAATATTTTTTGAATAATTTCTTTAAAATGTTTTTTTCTCTTATTACGCTCTCCTGTTGCTCCTATAATTGTTTTAATTCTCATTTCCAGAGGAAGTTGGGGGTGGGGTCCTGCCATGGCCTGCAGGGCCGTTTATTTGGGCAAATGCGGCCCAGTGGGCTGGACTCCCCGAGGAGGGGTGGCCGGGCCTGGACCACCGTGGGGAGCGTCCCGTGACGCTTAGTGCCGGCACGCTGAGCTCAGGCGCTGGCTTCGATCACGCGCCGTCCAGTGAGACACAAACCGTAACCCATTAGGAAAAAGCGCCGTCATCTCCACCGGAACTCCCCGGCGTGTATGTAGCCAGCACCGAGAGGGGAGCGTCCGCGTGGCCTGAGGGCGTGGGCCCGTCAAGGGGTGGTTCGGCCTCCGGAGCCTCCAGGCCCCCCCAGTCTGTGAGGACCTCACTGTCAAGGGCGACTTCTGTGTATGAAGCAGCTGCCGCGGTGAACAGCGCGCAGTGGTGTCCCCAAGAACGGGGCGCACTGGTTAAACACCGGCGGTCCATGCTCCCCGCGTTTTAACTACTGGCACGGTCGCCTTAAGACGTCAGTGAGGAAAACTCGCTTTGCCAGGACAACACGAGACCAGAAAGAGGCCTGGCCAGGTCTCTGCCCCCCTTCCTCCCGGCTCTCCCCTCTCTGCTCTGCAAAGGTGACGTGGCAGGCGGAGAAGGCAGGGTGCGCGTGCTACAGAGCGGCAGCTCCTCCTGCGCTCCTGGCCGTGGGCAGGCAAGACTTCAACTCCATCTGAAGCAGAGTCCCAGCTCCAGCGGCCGGCCCCGGGCCTGGCTGCCCCCAGGCAGCGACCTTGGGGCAGGACCCGGCCGCCACAGGCTGCTGACAATAGCTGGAGGCAGACTCGGAACAGGCTGTGGGCCCCCACCGCGCCTCGGGTCTCAGTGCCCGTGTGGTCTCCTTCCTTCCCCTCCTCCGGGCTCTGGGCTGCTCCTCTGCCTTCTGCCCCAACCCTCCGTCTCCGCCCGCAGCCTACACACCTGCATGCTCTCTTCTACTCCCCCTGCAGCAGCTACACAAGGCTGCGATTGGAAAGAGGGTGGCAGCCAACCCGCAGCCCAGAGGCCAGGCGCGAGTGACCCAGTCGCTTACAGAAAGTGGATGCCGGCAGCCGTGTGCGCGCCGGCTGGAGTGCCAGCTGCTCCCTTCAGATCCAACTTCCTGCTAACGCCCCAGGAAAACTGCAGAAAATGGCCCAAGGACTTGGGCCCCTGCCACCCACGTGGGAGACTCAGATGGAGCTCCAGGCTCCTGGCCTCTGCCTGGCCCAGCCCGGGCCGTTGTGTCCATCTGGGGAGTGAACCTGTGGATGGAAGATCTGTTTGCTCTCTCCCCCACCCCCCGCTTTTTTATAACTCTTCCTTTCAAATCAATAAATAACTATTGAAAGGAAGAAAGAGAAAGAGAGAAAGAGAGAAAGAGGAAGAGAGAAAGAAAGAGAGAAAGAGAGAAAGAGAGAGAGAGAGAGAGAGAGAAAGAGAGAAAGAAAGAGAGAAAGAGAGAAAGAGAGAAAGAGAGAAAGGTGGGCATTTTTCGAAAGGAAGTTACTTCTCGTTCGTAAGAGTGTGGCTGAGGGAGGTGGTCCCTCCTCCAGCCCATACATGGGCCCCAAATCTGCCATGTGTAGCCCAACATGAGGTCAGTTACTCCAGCTCTGGCCCTCCCCCCCAGTCAGTGGACAGCCCACCCGCGTGCAGCCGCGGCAGCTGAGAGCAGTGAGCCCGCAGGCACAGGCTTGCTTCCAGGACTCCAAACATGTTGCCTGCTCCCAGACTTGCCATCAAGACTTCAGTTCCCAAAAACAGGAAGTGGTCGCCATTACAAAGTTCATCTGTATGCCAGGAAAGAGCCCAGGACGGGGACTCCGGATGCCACCCGGCCACTCGCCCTGGGGTCTCGAGAACGTGGGACAGACACGGGGCTCTTAGGAACAGACTGCACCGCACGGAGTTCCCCTCGCAGGTGCACTTGTGAGGTGATGAACAGTAGGGCG
>CM027409.1:83687147-83745458 GCA_015711505.1 Sylvilagus bachmani
GGCAGGATGCGAAGGCGAAGGCCAGGCTGCCCCTGGAATGCTGCCGGGATGACTGAGGTGCAGATGCATACGCTGGACATAGATGTCTTTTCCTTAGGCCTTTATGTCACACACACATAAGCTCATAACTAACTTCCTACCTAACACCTGCTCCAGGGAAGGCCCCTCCCCAGAGCAGAGCATCAGGACAGTGGAGCCGCTCGAGTGGGAGCATTGGCACACACGTCCTAGAGGCTGACTTTGCACCTAGCGGGAGCCGGTCAGCCCCACAAGTGGTGAGGTCGGTGGCCGCTGGGAACAGGTGGCAATGCCTGTGTGGGTTCAGAGGCACAAGCAGACACGTGGCCATGACCGAGAGAGAGGAGCGCAGCTCACCCCGCGTGACCACATGGACCACAGAGCGCCAGCCAGCACTCTCCAGGACAAATCTCCCCTTGTTATGACTCCCTACACGACCGGCTAGAACAGGTGTTCACGGAGGGGTTCCCCTGTGTTAGGGAGCGCAGGACGGGCGTGGGGAGCTGCACAGCTGGTGGCCTGGAGACGGGGTCCCTGTCGCTGGGGCTGCACTCTGTGGTGCTGGCAGGTGCGGGGGACACCCGGCAGCTGTGTGTGCTGGAACGAGGCCCCAGGAGACACCGAGGGACGCCCGGACGTGACGCACACGCAGGCTGAGCCATGCTCTTGGCAGAGCCAGCGAGGGCGACACAGCACGCCTAGCACGGGGCTCCCATCTTGGCTGGGCTGCGGGGATCCCGGCCGGGGAACCGACGGTGGCCTTAGCGGCTGGGTCTTCAAGGGCATCCTTGCCTCAGCAGCCGTGAGGATCTGTGCCCCGCACGTCGCCAACAATGTCAAGGGTAGTTAGCTGCCGGGCAATATGGCTCCTGGGAATCACGGGAGAAAGGTGCAGGCCGCCCTGGCTGCTGGGGCAGAAGTGCCCCAGCCTGGTCTCCGCTTGCATTTCTCACCGCTGATAAACAAGGCTCTGAGGTCCAGGGAGCTTTGCAATGCAAATGTTCTGGAATTGTTTCTTCTTCAAACCCTGAGTTCCAGCTCCGGAGGGGTTTTCCCTTCCTTGTTTGCTTATCCTGAAGTTTCCCTTTGCATAAAAAGCAATCCCATAATCCTTCGGATCAAAGAACGTGGGGTTTATTGACGGACTTCCTGGTGTCAGAGGTTAGAACGCTCTGCCAGACACGGGGGATATTAGGAAATAAAAAGGGTTACAAATATGAAAGCCGGGGATAAAACGCAAGCACCAAGAGAGATCCTCACTGGCGTAATGATGGGCCGCGGTGGATTTCACATGCAGCCCTGGCAGTCAGTCCAGTCATCAGAATAAGAAAACAAGTCGTGCTCGGCCCCAAGGACGCCATGCTCGGCCCCAGAGGGGTCCTCGCCCAGGGCGCTCGGGAACAATGGTGGGCCCACTAGGGGCCACGGCGCACCCACGCCCTTCGCACAGCCTGATCCCCGTGCCGTTGGCAGGCCTGTGACCAGCAGTGGTTCATCCAGATGGAGCTTCTGACGCTGGTCTCCCACCAGACGCACCTGGAGACACGGGTGGACTTGGCCATCCCTGTTGCCCGAGAGCCCCGGCACGCACACAGCAGGGGCAGGGGCAGGCGGCACTCGCAGGCGGCCTTTCCCACTCTGGGGCTGCCCCGGGGAAGGCAAAAGACGCAATGGTAAGCTTCTGTTCCCGAGGCCACTGCCTGTGCATGGAGGGCCGAGCCGCTGGTGCAGGATGCGCTGCGTGTGTTTGTGTGTGAGCGCATGCTACATGTGTGCATGTTACGTGTGTGTGCATGTTGCATCTATGAGTGCATGTTAAGGTTGTATGCGTGCATGCCATGGGTGTACACATGCTACATGTGTGTGCATGTGTGTGTTACATTCGCATGTGTGTGCATGTTGCATATGTGAGAGTGTATGTTGTATGCGAGTGCATTTTACATTCGCATGGGTGCATGTTGCATGTGTGTTCACATGTGTGCATGTTACATTTGAGTGTGTGTTACATTTTGTGTGAGTGGATGTTACATTCACGTGTGTGCATGCTATGTTATATGTGCATGCCATGTTTGCGTGTGTGCATGGGTGGCGTGTGTATGCGTATATCTATCCTTCAGGCAGCTTTCATGTATGAACGTGTCAGTGTGTGGCTGTGCTGCATCAAGGATGTATTTGTGGTGTGCACACGCATGTTTGTACACTTGTGTTGTGAGTGTTCCCGTATCTGCACGGGCATGTGCGTATGCGTGTGCGTGTGTCATGTGTGTCATGCGTGTGGTCGTGGAGGCCCCCAGTTGGCAGTAAACTTGGCGACTCGTGCATGTACTCAGCCCCAGCACCTCCTGGTGACGTGGGAGGGTTCCCTGGGGCTTCCGTGCCCCAGCCCTCAGGCAGTAGCTGACACAGATTCTGGGGGCTGGGCTCCCACTAGCCACCAGAGGGGCACCCCTAGGCAGTCACCAAGCTGGCTCTCCTGGAGAGGCTGCAGAGCAGGGGCTCCGGCTCCTGCGCGCGCTGCCCCTTGGGTTCTGATGGCACCTACTCTAAGCCACTCATGTCCTCACCACAGAGCCCCACCTGGCTGGCCCTCCTCTGCGTGCCCTCCCCTGCAGACTCTCCACAAAGCCCGTCCAGTTCCGGAAGTTAGAGACCTGGACCTTCACACCCACCCTCATCCCCTCGAGGCTGGGGGCAGCCTGGTGCCTCAGGGTTCCTAGAGAAAGAGGTTGAGAGAGAACCTCCCTCCCTCCCCGCCCCCCCTTCCCCCTCTTCTTCCTCCCCCCTACGTCCACTCTGCAGAATCTGCAAAGTCACCGTGTGTTCAAGTTGATTCAGCCTGGCTTCTTCCAAACACGGCCAGGTCGCTTGGCGAGATGGTGTGAGTGAGGTAGCTCATATACGAGCAGTCTAACTGCCCAATTCCACTGACAGAGGACAGTCAGGACCCCGGGGCGGGCCGGGTGCAGGTAGTCGCCCCGCGCATGTACAGCGCCAGCCTCAGAGGAGTGGCCGCTCCTCGCGGCCACAGTCCTGCTCAGCGGGCCCCTGTGCCAACCACCAGGACCAGGAGTCCCCGCGCTGGTGCCCACCACACCGAGGCTGCCATGCTGGCAGCGCCAGAGCCCAGTGGGACTGAACACCCACAGGAGGCACTCTGACGTGGGCTCGTTGCTCACAGGCAAGCAGCGAGGGATGGCAGGAGCCTCGGGTCCCCAAGGCTCACCTGGGCGGACGGAGTCCCAAGGGCGCATTGCGCACAGGCACCACCCGACTCGGTGGCAGAGCTTTGCAGGACATCCTGCTTCCAGTGGAGCAGAGCTCGGGTGCCCGGCACCTTCCTCCTGCCCCAGACCGCTGCCAGCTCCAGCCGCTGCGTCCCCAGCACGCACCACGGCTGTTCCGAGAGCTGCTAAGGTGGGGACTGTCACAGAGGTCACGCCAGTTTCACGCCACTTGGGTTTTCCCACGCAGTTCATTATTCCGGAACACATACAGGGCGGGGCGGGGGGCCGGGGGGGGGGGGGGTTGGGATTCAGGTGTCAGAAGGCCCACGCAAGGCTGCAGCCGTGCCACGCTGGCAACCGAGGGGCAGGACTAGCCCGGGGTCCAGCGTCTCACCGGGAAACGGAATGGCCCCGCTGCTGTTCCCAACAGGGACGGTATTGCCGGTAAGCGGGAGCCACGGTCGTCCATGAGGCCATTAGGATTCTGAAGGACGGCCGGGCTGAGGCTCGAGGGTGCCAAGAGGAATTCAAAGGTGACACGGCGAGGGCTCTGCCGGAGGAAGGACGCGGATGGCACGCGATGGCAGAGCGCCTGCAGCTTTGAACTCCAACATGCGGGAATCGGGAAGCCTTGAATGAATTAGTCATGAGGGCATTTCAAAAGCATCACATTGCAGCCTGAACTTCGGCTTGAGGGGGAGATGTCGGGTGAGGGGCTGCTCGGGCGTCCGCCCACAGCAGCCCTGGTCCCCCAGCTCAGCGTCGGCTGCAGGCCGAGTGCTGACCTCCCACGAGATCCCTGCTCTTCAGGACTGAATCTGAGGGTCTCACCGCTGACAGGTGCACCGTGGCGATGTCTCCTGCAGAAGCACTCTAGAATCATTATTTCTTAGGAGTTCAAGGGCGAATCTGCCCCTCCAGGGGCAGTGACCATGAAGAAGGTGGATGTGAAAGCATCGTGGTAAAGACCCCATGCATGGGGAGGGCGTCTGGTTGAGCAGATCGGATGCCGCTGGGGAAGCCAACACCCCACACCGGCTCCTGCGCTCTGACGCAGCTTCCCGCTGATGTACACCCTGGGAGGCAGCAGGTGACAGCTCAAGGACTTGGGTCCCTGCCACCCATGTGGGAGACCCCTGTGGAGTTCTGGGCTCCTGACTCTGGCCTGGCCCAGACCTGGCTGTTGTCACACTGTGTTGACTGCAGTCCCTTCTCTGCTTGGCCACTCAGATCCAGAGGAGGACTGGAGGGCACTTCTCTGGGGAGCCAACCAGCTCCAAGTAGAAGGAGCCCCCGCAAACAGCCTCGCCAGACCACCCAGCCAGGAGCCAGCTGGCCAGCCCCACCTGTAACCGTTACATCACACTGTCAGCAGAAATTTTGAAATTCAAGCATATTTTTATAATATGCATTTTCATGGAGTTTTTGAAGATTTTTCATATGCGTGGATTTCAAAATTTTTGTACATAGCTTTTAATTTTATTTTCCATGAACTTCTGAAGCATTCTTGTGAGTGAGTATTGTGTGTGTGCATATAAAATACATTTAGAGTAGAGACAAATGGCTCATGCAAATTAAAAATATGAAAAGGAAATTAAAGGCAACAGGGTTTAGACAATAATGACAAATGAAAGAGCAAAAATAAGAAGCTAGAAGAAAGGAAAGAAAAAGAGAACATAGGAAAACTGCAGTGATCTTATTTTTTTTAAAGATTTATTTTATTTATTAGAAAGGCGGGGGAGGGTGGTCTTCTATCCGCTGGTTCACTCCCCAGATGGCTGCAACAGCCAGAGCTGTGGTGATCTGAAGCCAGGAGCCAGGAGCTTCCTCCAGGTCTCCCACGTGGGTGCAGGGGCCCAAGGACTTGGGCCATCTTCCCCTGCTTTCCCAGGACACAGCAGGGAGCTGGATCAGAAGCGGAGCAGCCGGGACTTGAACTGGTGCATATGGGATGCTGGCGCTGCAGGCAGCACCAGGGAGTCACCCCGAGGGGAAGAAGCAGTAGCGAAACCAAACCGGCCCGCAAAGGAAGCGCAAAGATTACCACCACCTCCGCGTGGGAGTCCCTGTCCCCAGCAGGGATTCTTACCCTGCTATTAGCTCCCTCACAATCGCAGCTCCTGTGGCTTGTTCTGGAAGCTTCCTTCGGGCTGCTGACCGCCTGCATTGGCGTCACCGTGGGTCAGACCTGCAGCAGCCTTGGAGCCGCCCCACTGCCACCGTGGAGCACACAGAGCCCTGGCGCTTCCGTCTGGCTGCCGGCACCTCTAGGAGCGCGTTCCATACCATTGTGGAGAACAGGGTCCTACCGCTCCATCGTGGAGATTAATTGATTTCCTGAATGTTTATTTAGCATTAAGCTTCATTAGTGACAGCTAATTAAACTGTGTAGGATAAACTAACAAGCTGGAATCTTAAGAATTATTGACTTTAAAATAGATCCGCCATTAAATACAGAAATTATATACTACACGGAAGCGTAACGTTTTGCATCAAACGCATCCCAACAAAATGTCCTCACGCCTTCTGCTCCGCTCGCACTGTTGGACCTGTGGTGGTGCGGAGGACGCCAGCCCTGTGGGGCAAGATGTGCCGGCACGCGAGACGCGGCCGCGTGGGAACTGGACGAGTTCCGAAAAGTACCAGCACCTTCCGGATTCCTGGTCTCCAGCAACACCCAGCGTCCGGGACACCAGCGAAGCCCACTGAGTGCTTCTTGGAGCCGTGGCTGAGTCCAAGTTTGCGGACAGGCGCGGGAAAGCAGAGTCCGGGCTGCCACGTCCCGTGGGAAGAAACAGGACGTCACACGAGGGCCCCATGCAGGGGCACGAGCGCCACTGGAGAAGCTGCCATGGCCGAATGCCATGAGGCGGCTCCTTCCCTGCTCAGGGTCACTCAGCGCCCGCCAGGGCTCTTCCCCGAGGCGTCTGCCCGCCAGGCCCCGTCCTCTGTGCCTCCTGGACCGTGGGTCATCTCCTCTCTCTCTACCCTCTGGCAGGGGCCGAGCCGTTCCAGACATCTCCACCCTTCCTGGTGATTAGGGTCCCGTGCGCTCATGTCTTGTGATTGATGACTGTTTAAGGGCTGACCTACTGTTTGGGCGTGGGTCTCCAGGACTTTGCTGTGGAGTTTTCCAGAGATCCTAGCTGGAGAACACACCCAGGACCCGGGTCCCCTGGGATGGAGATTTGTCTGTGTGTATTTAGGGGTGGGGGATGCTCCACCCAATTCAAATGCTAATGGAACATCGACTGTTACATAGAGGAGGAATTGGTGTCTTAGCTCCGGTGGAGAAAATGCAAATGCGTGTCTCTGCGGAGGCTGCAGGAGCAGGGAGCTCCAGGCACTGGGCACTCGCGGTTTCGTTCTCACGCTCATGTTTTGGGCTGCGGTGCTGGTGCTGAGCAGGCACACGGTGAGCTCAGCTGTAGGGAAGTACAGCAGGAGGGGCCGGCGTTGTGCTGGGTGGGACCTGTGTGGGCCAAGCATGGCTGTTGCAGACATCTGGGGACTGAACCAGCCCCTGGAGTCTTCTCTCGCTCACTCTCTCTCCCTCTCAAATGAATACTTTTTTTCTCTAGAAAAAAAACTACAGACACAAATTTTTTAAAAGATTAATTTATTTATTTGAAAGGTAGAATTACAGAGCGAGGGAAAGACAGTCAGAGAGAGAGAGAGAGAGAGAGAGAGAGGTCTTCCATCCACTGGTTCACTCCCCAGGTGGTCACAATGGCTGGAGCTGCACAGACCCAAAGCCCGGAGTCAAGAGCCTCTTCCTGGTCTCCCACGTGGGTGCAGGGGCCCAAGCACCTGGGCCATCTTCCACTGCTTTCCCAGGCCACAGCAGAGAGTTGGATCAGAAGAGGAGCAGCCAGGACTAGAACCAGTGCCCATAAGGGATGCCGGCACGGCAGACGGAGGCTTAGGGCACCACACCACAGCGCAGGCCCCAGACATGAATATTTTGAAGTAAGCAAATATGGGTGCTCTTAGCTGTGGGGAAATTAGTACAAAACACACCCTTGGGCCTCGATACCGGCTGGCGAGGCTCCGGGCGTGCGGCAGGGATGGCGGGTGGAGCCCAGGTTTGGCATATGGTGGTGAACACATCACTAATTTCAGTTGTGCTCCACCAACCCCAGCAGTCTGTGACAGTGGCCCAACCGCCATTGTTAACTCCACCCTCAGAGAGAGAATTTTTTAAAGCAAAACGCGCGGAAGCCTCTCCCGAGGGGATGTTAGTTCGAATCTTGCCTCACTTTGGAGCTGTCTCCAGAAACTTCCTGAGCTCTCCTTGTTGGTATCATTTTTTCTCAGCCCGTTCTGTCTGTCAATCAACCCCGCCCCATGCAGCTGTGACAGTCAGAGAGGCGATGGAGCCTTCAAGACAGGAGCGTGGAGTGTCACAGGTCCGGCTTCCAGGGCCCCGCGGCTGGCCGAGCCTCCTGGCTCTGGTCTTCCTGTGGGCGTGGTCTCGGGAGAAAACCACCCCAGGGGCAAGGATCGGACCCCTTCCTTCGTCTGTTGAGCCGCTCAGCAAATCAGGGCATTGCAGAGCCGGCAATGGGAGAAACCCAGCCGCAGGGGAGCATGGGAGTGGGGCCCACGCAGCAGAAGCAGAACTCAGCCAGGCGTGGGTGGTGGCATGGGACCCAGGCCTGTGCGCTCTCCTAGGTTACAAAACATCTCTGTGGGTAAAACTGTGAACCCTGCGTGTGGTCCTCGTAGCTGTGGCTTTTGCTTGCAACATGCATAGAATCTTTTTTTTTATTTGACAGGTAGGGTTATAGACAGAGAGAGAGACAGAGAGAAAGGTCTTCCTTCCATTGGTTCACTCCCCAAATGGCTGCTATGGCTGGCACTGCGCTGATCCAAAGCCAGGAGCCAGGTGCTTCTCCTGGTCTCCCATGCGGGTGCAGAGCCCAAGCACTTGGGCCATCCCCCACTGCACTCCCAGGCCACAGCAGAGAGCTGGCCTGGAAGAGGAGCAACCGGGACTAGAACCTGGCACTCAAATGGGATGCCGGCACCACAGGTGGAGGATTAACCTAGTGCGCCACAGTGCCGGCCCCAACATGCATAGAATCTTAATCTCCTACAGAGACGATGCTTCCCGAATGAGGACTAACAACGCAGCGGAGACCTTAGGCACAGCAGTGAGGATATGAGACCCAGCCTGTGTCTCCAGGTTTCTGTTAAAGAAATACGACTGTCCGAGTCATCCAGTCCTGATCTGTGTGCAACATGATTGACAGGTGCCATGGAAGGAGAGGTCCCATCGTGTACAAGCCTGTGAAATTAAAAATTCTTGCTCTTTATGATATTCATCCAGGTAATCAACGTCAACACATGGAATCCAACAGAGTGGGGGGCGGGGCGCAGGGGCGAGAGGAAGCCACAGCGTGTCCCCGGGCGTGACTTGGCTGCCCTCAAGGCCACTCCAGCTGCAGGTTTTCTTACATCCTAGAACCCTGGGGTGACACGACACTTTGCTAACTCCTGTGATGACGTTGGGTCCCTCCTTTGAGAACACGACCTGTGTCCCAACCTCAGATGTCATCACAGCCCCCCCCCCCAACAATGGGGAGGGGGAGGGGGATGTGGACGCGGCCACACAGCCCTCCGGACTTCGGAAACTGACTTCCCTTCAGTCAACACAAGAGACCGGCAGATGACAACCACGCGGAGGCTCTGTGAGGCTCCTCGGGTCGGGCAGTCCAGGCGGAGCCCTTGGGCCAAAGGGGCTGCCCTGCGTGTTTGCAGTCTGTGCTGTTTCCCACCGGCGAGCACGCTCCTGCCCTTCCAGAGCCGTGGCGAGGAGCCCACGGGAGGCCTGAGGGCGCTCCTCTCCTGTGCGATGGAAACACAAAGGGGACCCTGGCAACAGCAAGTGCACACGGCCCTGCAGGGGAAGCCACCCAGCTCCGGAGAGCTGAGGAGGGGAGGAAGCCCCCCCCCCCCGCCCAGCCAGCCCGCCGTGCCCAGGCTGTGAGGTAAGAGTGGAACCCTCCCTGCACGTGTCTCACACTCACTGCTTTCTCCTGCCTCCCTGCGGGGAGCAGGGACGTGCAGGTGTCCACGCAGCCCACCGACAACGGGCCCAGAGGAGGGGCAGCCGGGCCCGCAGGGCTCCGGCCTCAGGCCCCAGCAAGGAGCAAGGGATGAGCAAAGAGCAAGATGCAGACAAGATCCTTCCAATGCCAAGTTCCCGCTGACGGTAGCTGAGCGCGAAGCTGGAATGAGTGAGGCGGGAGCTAGCGGCTGCACATCAGAGCAGGGGCTGTGACGCCGGCTCCTGACTGAGCCCCCTCTGAACACAGACCCTGGGAGGGAGGCAGCAGGTGGTGCCCCAAGTAGTCGGGTCCCTGATACCCACAGGGGAGACCCAGTTTAAGTTCCTGGCTCCTGGCTTCAACTCTAGCCCAACTCAGCCATTGCAGACATTTGGAGAGTGGAGTAGTGGATGGGGCTTCCTCTCTCTCTCTCTCTCTCTCTCTCTCTCTCTCTCTCTCTCAACCTGCTCGCTCTGATAGGCAGAAGGAACTCTGCTTAAATTGCAAACACAGTGGCACACATCACTAGTCTGTGTGTCCTGGTGT
The DNA here is from genome assembly GCA_015711505.1 of Sylvilagus bachmani. NCBI lineage: Eukaryota > Metazoa > Chordata > Mammalia > Lagomorpha > Leporidae > Sylvilagus > Sylvilagus bachmani. The sequence continues at coordinate 83,696,989 of CM027409.1, forward strand.
CCTGGTGTCCTGCCCTGGCCACACCTGTCTCAGCCAAGGGAGAGTCACTGAGGTCCCCGTCCCTGGCTGCACAGCTGCTGGGGCTTGGGAGTGTCCTGCAGGGAGCCACCTGTCTTTTCTGCTCAGGCACAGCCATCCTGACCCAGGAGGAGTTGCCTGTCAGCCCTGACCGGGGTCCCAGGAACCAGCGAGCCTTCCCTAGGTGTGGCTGAGCTGTGTCTCTGTTCTGACTCCAGCCTGGTGCCACTGGGTGCTGCAGGGTTGGCATGGGGATCTCTTGACTTGGGGTAGACTCTGGAGAGAGCTGGCCGTGACTGCACGATTGCCCAGTTCTTTCCAGCTCCCACCGGGGGCTGCCCGGATGTCCGGTGTGGGGCCCCAGGGCACCTGCTGTCCGTGCAAACCCCCCCCCGGGGGGGGGGAAGCTGGGTAAGGAGCCCGGGTCCCAGCAGGAGGCCGGGGAGGGGGTGGGCTGAAGGGGAACCCGGAGCAGAGAAAGTCTGACCACATCCTGGGAGGGTGGACAGGAAGCCCCTTGGGGGAGGCCGGGCCAGGCACCCGCAGCCCTGAGCTGCCTCTGCTGCCTGCACCCTGGGTGCTCGTCCTGCTGGACGAGAATCCGTGCACACTCGGAAGCTCCCTCCAGCTCCGGGAGGGCTGACGCAAAACCCCCTCGCTCGGCCCCGTTAACGGAGCCGCACAGACGTCCGCTGAGAAATGAGGCCTCGCCAAGTAATTCTCCTCTGGTTCCTTTCAAAACGACTCTAATTCAGGTACAAATTTATTTCTTTTTACTGCCCTTCTAGTTACAAATATACGGTTATTCTGCAACAGAACTTTAAAAATTAATAACGTATTTAAGTAGAAGACTGTACAGTTTTAAACCTGAATGTAAAGTGTTGCCGCGGCACACGGCAAGAAGTCTGGGTGGGATAGCACCACAGCATGCAAACTGCCCTTGGAGTCACTCGGCGAGACACTGGAGGGCGGCGTTCATGAGCTCCCGCAGAGCAATGCTACTGTCTCATCAGATCTGCAGCAAATGGCCTTTCAACCTGCACATTAAAATCCTAATGGCTGCCATTACACTAGCGGCTAACGGCGACACTGAGCCGCGTGTGACGAGCCCATTCACCGCTGTCCAGGGTGCAGTCGCGTCTCCAGAACTGATGTGGCGCTCCCATGCCCTGGCCCACGCTATTGCACACCCTACAGAGAAGTCACAAACACCGCGAGGGAAATCTGCAAAGACGATCTCCAAACACCGTTACCAGAACAGGTCTAACAGGCACGCGAGGGAGAGGCAGCGTGCGGTCTCCACGCGTGGAGTCGTGGCAAATCAGCCCGGGAGGCGTGGGCCCCGCGTGTGGCCAAGCCCCCGACACCAGGACCCCGCGAGATGGGGAGGCTGCAGGGGGACGTTCAGGACTCGTGAAAACAATTCCGAAATTACTTTCCGGCGTCTGAGAAATAAAACTTACAGATGGGATATTGTGCATTTATTGAAATGCCGTAATACTGTTCATTGGGTTTATTAACCTCATAAAGGGGACTGCGGGGAAATTTGGTCTTTTTCAATTTTCTTTAAAAATGATTGCTTTCCAGCGTCGTCTCGACTCAGTCTTGAGAACGTCTATGTTTGTCTCTGCTCCTTGCAAGCCCCTGCGCTCATGCTCAGGGTGTTTTCTGTACCTGTTCATCTTGACAACTGAACACTTAACCCAGGTCTGCCTGCCTCTCCTGGACAGAGGAACCCAGCTTAAGGCGGATCCAAGCAGTCTTGTCCCGTTTATTCGTGCTCTGAGTAGTTCGCGTCAGATATTTGTGATTATCCTCTTTCTTGATTTAGGACAAATGTGGCTCCTTTCATCAGCTTAGCTGATCCAATGCACTGATAACTTCCGGTGCCCCTGCAGAAATCACAGTCCGTGGTTCCAGCAGGCAGAGGATGGGCGCAGGGGGCGGCAGAGGGTCCCCCGCCTTGATGAGCCGGAGGTTGCCTCCCACCCCAGTCCTCTTCCTGTCCACACCGGAGGGACTCAGAGCGTCCTTGGAGCTGCCTGGGGCCCGCAGACGTGGACAGCAGAGAAGGTGAACCAGCAAGAGCCCTGCCCCCGCCCGCTACGGCAGGAGCCCCCGCATCTGTGCTGTGTACCCCGTCCTGGGCTGGCCACAGCCGCCTGTCACTCATGCAGATGGCACTGCTGGCACTCGGAGAGTAACCTCAGTGGTCTCCCGAGCCCACTGTAGAAACACGCGTGCTGGTTTTGGCAATGGCAGAAGCCACTCGGAGGCGAGTGGTTGACTGGTGAGCTCGCTGCACCGGGGACTTTCCTCAAGTCTGGTTTCCAAGCAGTCACTCCTGAGTAAAACCACTCGTGTTCACGGGGCGGTGCCGTGGGCAGCGCCCCTCAGCGGAGGCTCTGCCCCTGTGTGGACGCCTCCACACCTGCCTGTCTGGGCCCCGAGGGGCTCCATGGGGGTGGGCGGCGCTGGGCACAGCCCCCTCTGGGCTCCCTGGTGCCCCAGGCCCATCTGCCTTCTGGCTGGCCTGTGGGCGTGGCTGCTGCCGCTCCCCTCCCTCTTATATGTCCTGAGGTCTTTCCAGGGACACTCTCTGGGTTTCTCCCCACTCTCAGGAGGCCAGCAGACTCACAGTCAGTGCCACCCTTTAGGTGGGGATGGCTGATGACCTCGTAATTGGCCATGGCAGGCTTTTGGAGAATGAACTGGCAACTGAGAGCTCGCTCGCTCTCTCTCTTTCTCACTTGCTCTCTCTCTCTCTCTGTCCTCCGCCTGTCTCTCTAACAAATAAATAAACAAACATGCTAAGAACATACCCAATAAGTCAACTTGCCGCATTTGGGTAGCACGTGTCGAACCCCTCCAGCTCTCTGAAGCTCACAGTCAGAAGCCGGCCAGCAGGGGCAGCCCCACAGACTCCGGGGGGCCGGGCACTCCCCGGGCCAGGAAATCCCACCTTCTCCATCTTCCTGTGAGGGGTGCTTTCCAGTCTTCTCCTTCCTGGGACCCCTTTCTCACTGGATTTGACTCGGTCCCGAAGGTGGGAAATGCTAACGGCGGCTCTGCTCGGGCCCCACCTCGCTCCCACCCTGACTGCGATACAGAGGTGAATCGATTACAGAGGTGAATGCGCTGTGCAGCCCGGGGGTTCCAGCTCCTTTTCCATCTGTAGTACGTTCATGGTTTACAGGGATGCGGCCCCACCGAAAATCAAGGGGCACCGATGCAGGTGGTTCTAGACTGCAGACTCGAGTGACGGGAAGTGTGTTTGTCAGCCAGCCGGCTCTGTAATAGGCTGAGTAGGAGAGCTCTGAGGACATCGCACCAGCAGCACACGCTCACAACGCTGCCCTCACTGAGATGGGGTTCTCCTCTCCAGCTGCTCCCCTACTGGAGCCACTGGATGCGGATTTTCCCCAAGGAGCGTGATGGACGTTTGTCTGCGTGAAGTCAGCTTGATCGGTGAGCCTGCAGGAAGGACACCCCAGTTCAACCGAAAGGGGACGGACTGAAATAGCAACAGGGGCTCCCTCCGCCCGGATTCTGAGCTGCTCATGGGATCCGGGCGTGCCATTCAGTGTCACTCATCTGGGTAAGAAAGGGTCCCTGATTCGGGCTCCAGTCCCAGGAGACAGCGTTTCCACCCAAGAGCTTCGTAACGCATTGGGTGGTATCTTGCTGTTAGTCTCTGTGGGGACAGGGAAGGGACCAGTGGCCCCGAGCTCCTGGCTCCCTGGAAACCCCAGAGCCCTGCTGTCTGCAGGGTGGCCCTGAAATGTGTTAGGACAGCCCCACCCTGAGACACTGTGCACACCGACAGAAGACGTCCACTTTGATGGCAGCCTTCATTCAAATTTTCTTTACGGGAAAAGAGATAGTGTGCAATGCCCTCTGCGCCTTGCACGAAGCCCGCTGGCCACCTGACAAGGTTCCTGTGCGCTCAGCAGTACTCACTCAGGGTGGGCAGCTGGGTTGGAGAGCCCCCTCCCTTCACGGATGGGGAAGATGAGAGGGGGCTTGAGATGAGAGCAGCCCACTTCTCCCGATTCTGCAAGGTTAGCTGGGTCTGGCCCGCCGCCTTGGCACGATGCACGCCGATTAGGTATGTTCTCATTCCTCCCGGCAGCTCTGAGAGCAAAGCCCAGGCTCCTGCGCTATAAATATGTAATATGGGAGCTGTGGCGGCTGGCGGGGAGGTGAGTGGCTTAGTGACAGTTCCCAAGCCCGAGCCGTGCCGATCCCAGATAGCTCAGCTGCCTCGGTCGCTCTGCCGCAGTCACGCTTCTGCGGAATTTATTTGAATATTTCAGCATGTTAAGCTATTTGCATGCATCCCAGGCTAACCCGGGCCTGGGATCTCTGAGTGGGTGCTCCGTACCACCCTCCTTCAGAGCACAAAGGGAAGGAGTCTAAAGGGGAGACCCGCAGAGGACCCTCCACCGCTAAAACAGGGCTCGTCCCTTGTCTCCGGGTGAGTCACAGAGCGGAAAAGGGGGCTCAGTGAAACCCAGCACCGCGGAGCCGGGGGAGCAGGGCCGGCTTCAGAATCTAAGTGAGCTGACCGCTCACAGGGACTGACCCACAGCCACAACCTCTCATCCCCGGGACACCGGGCTGGCAGGCTCTGCCCGTTAAACGCCGCCGTGCGCTCGATGGTTTATGAATTTATGTTTATGGCAGGATTACATCAATTCTAATTTTGCTTACGCTTCATTATTTAATACGTAGACGTGGGCTTCCCGCCGGGACTCGTAAATACCCCTTCTTCATCACACATGCTTCCTGGTTCATAGAACTTCATGTATTTGCCCACAGGCGCTACTAAAATTATAAAAAGTAAATTTTGTCTTTTAATAAGATTTTTAAAATTTTATTTATCAGGCCTCAGATATCACGCCTCAGAAACTGAATTTGTTCTGAGCCTCTTTAAAGGCAGCTGCGGTGTCGTGTCTGGGTCTACGCCCCGCGCTTCCCAGGCTGTGCAGCGGGAGCCGTCACGTCCGCACACCCTCGCTCCCGCTCAGCCGGCTCTTCTCTTGCATGATTGCTGCGTCCAACACACAGCTGACTTGTAAGGGATTCTGAAGGGCTCGACTCCTTCCCAGTGCAGGAGAAAGGGTGATGCAGGCAGGGGGCTTCAGCCTTTGGTGGCCACGAGGCGCCCACCCCTCCGTGCAGCCGTGCCGAGGACGTGGGTGGCTCTGCTCACCCAAGGCTAAGTCTCTGTCAGGACACTGGGCTTCAGCCACACCTGTGCACGGCCCCTCCAGCTGTGCTGTGACTCTCTTCGCGTTCCAAATACAGTGAAAGCTCTGAGGACCAGATCAGACGAGACTTGAACGTCTCTCATCACCTGCCAATGAGGGGCTCCCCCGCCCGCTGCCAGCGGGGTGGAGGCTGCTCCATGTCTTAATCTGGTGCGACCAGCTTCCCCCAAGTTTCCAAGGTTGGTTTTGCTGCCTCCTGAGGAATTCAGAGATAATTACACAGGTGGCATGGAAATCCGCGAGGGGTAAGCGCTCCTGGGACAGATGGACTTGGGTAATGCCACCCCAGGGGACAGAACTGAACGTACTGTGAATACGCAACCTATGCTGACATCAGAAAAAATATAATTTAAAAACAATTTATAAACACAAACTTATCCAATATTTTCTATCATAAAGATTTGATTAGATTGCGAATAATGAATTCAAACGTCCTCATTCCGTTCTTGGAATGTTATCTGCAGCATCGCTGGGTGCAAGGCATGGCTGCTCACCTCCTAATGCAAACGTGCGAGCCTCTGGTTCCACCTCTTGAGTGCACGCCATGGACTTGTTCTCTGCTTTCACTCAACAGCATCACAGAGTTTCTCAATTTTCTTTGCTCTCTAAGCCTCCTTTTCACTTCACAAAACCACAAAGTGGGTGACAGTAAGATCCAAACACGTGATGATGAAATGAGACAGCTGCACCGCTGGGGCAGCCGGGGGTCCTTATCCTAGATCCCGGTGTATCCACCGAGAAAGCAGATACAGCAGCAGCGGAAACCTGTGCCCGGTACACGAAAGAACCGGAAGTGAGTGGGTTATTCTCTAACACTGAGGCATGAAATCAGGAGCTGAAGTCTAAGGGAAAGGGAGACAAAGAAGGAAGAAAAGGAAGAAGAGACGCAGAGAGCCTGAGCGATCGCATGGACAGAAAAAGATTTGTCTGGGGCATTGTGGTCTGGCAAGGTCTGCGTTCTCTCTCAGCCCAGTTGCAAAGGACCAGCAAATGCAGGGGCACAGAGACAGCAGCTGCCAGTGGGAAACGCTGGGGGGCACAGACGCTCCCTGGAGGGGCGGGGAGGGGTCCCCAGGGGCCCTGGGACCACGGGGCTCACCTCCAGGGACCTCATCTTCTCCTCCATCTTTAAATCAGGGGCCTGATGTAGAGCAACCAACTCACCACACGGCAGCGCCCACAGTCCCTGCACCCCAGGGAACAGGTGCCCACCGGCAGAGACACTGCTGGTGGGTGCCCTCTCCCACCCGTGACAGCCAAGAGTCCACACAAGGCCAGGATGTAGAGAATGAGCCGGGCTGAGTGAGGATGCAGCACACACGTGCAAAACAGCCCTCAACGACAGCGGTAAGAAGCACGCGGTCTGCATCCTGGAGACGGCTCTGTCTGCCCTGTGCGCACTTCGCTGACTCCTTCAGTCCCCGGCGGGTGTGTGGGACAGCTGCTGCTGTCATGTCCATTTTAAAGGTTAGAAAACAAGGCTCTGTGCCACGGTATTGAGTACAATAGATTCCAATACTTGGAGACAGTTCTGTAAGCAGATAAAGCCAATAATGTACTACAGGTTCCAACTTCAATTAATTCAAGTTACTAAGAGCAGGAAGTCACTCAAATCAATCAATGGTAATTTTAAAAAAACAGCTAAAAATTTTAGGAAACTATTACTGAAACTGCTTTATTGTTCTATCTTGTTTGTTATGTTACACGTGTGCACATACTGTATGTCTACATGGGGAAATTTATTTATTACAAGCTCTGTATTAATTGGCTTATAGATAAAATACTGCACATAAATTGAGACTTCTAAGCTAATTGAAGATACCTTTTTGGTTCATACGACCTAAATCTCTGTACCAGATGTCTTAGATTTGTTGACATGTTTGTGCTTGGGTTGTTGGTCAAGCAAGCTACACTGTGTTAGAAATTGATGCAATGTTTCCAAATATGTGTACTCTTGCCTTTAAATTTATAGAAGGCATTGGACCTTCTGGTACATGTTTTCCTAAGTTGTTATTTAAAGGTTAAAATTGCTTGCTAAGTTTCCATTTGGCACTGTTATTGTCAGGAAGTGATCCGGGAAGCCTGACTTGCTCTCTCATCTCTCTTACTCTCTTCAAGACGGGAAACTGATTCTATTCTGGAGGACTCTCCAGGCTGTACAGTTTGGTCTTTAAACCTTATAAAAGGGATGGCTAACTTTTTTTTTCTGTAATAACAGTGTAGCCAAAATGAGAGCTTAAATTATGATTCCACAGCTGGATTTATTTTGCCGTGGGCACAGTGAACAGGCAAAACCTCCCTTTCAGACCAAAGCAAGGGAGACTTTGACCAATGACATCACATTTTGTAGATAAGTTGGTCGTCGTGTTTGTTAAAGCGAGGCTATAGCTTTCCTCATGGGCACTGTTTATCTCACAGAAAAACCACTATCAGAACATGCCTGTGACGACAGGCTTCAGTTGAGGCCACCGAAGATTAGAGGTGGGACTTGAACCCCCTTGACTTGAATTGTCTTGAGCGTTTCCTCTGGTCTGCTTTACCGAAACCCAGGAGGGAGCGATGATAGGCCTCAGAAGCTATGTAAAGATAGGTGCCAGGCCAATTAGTGGCTGCCTTACACAGTGATCTGCCCTCAAGGAGACCCAACAGGCCAGTCCACTGCGCTGATTTCCATGTGGAAGGCAGAGTTTCAGCAGAAGGCAGCTTGTGAAGAGCCCTGGCGGTTCTGCCAGCCAAGACTTGGTCATTGGAAGTGGAACTGCCACAAACCTTGCTGGCTCCAAGCTGAAACTCCCTTCACTCTGCTCAGCTTCCAAAGTGACCACTGATGCCGGGTGGACGGCCGAGCAGCGGCATCGCAGGCAGAACGGTAACTTTCCTGTTAGAGATGCCACCTGCCTTCACCTGGCCGGCTCTCCTCCCGGGCCAGCTGGGTACTGGGAGTCAACAGGGTGCCTTCCTGACAAGGTGCGCAGCTCCCTTAGGATGTACCCCATGTGGAGACACAGACAGGCCTGGGGCTCCTGACTGGCAAGGCCTCACAGCCCTCTGATCGTTATCAGCCCCTTCTGTCAGTTTCTATCGGCCTCTCAATGGGAAGACACCTTTCTTAGGTCCTCTCTGTCCTTTGTTTTAGATCCTGTGAGTTTAAGCTTGTTAGATCATTTTCTCCCGACTTGAAACAGTGAAATTCTAGGGGCACAGGAAACTCGCATGGAAGCAGTTTCTGCAAGCTTGCACTGCACCCCCTGGAGAAGCCCCCTCCTGCTGGAGCCCTGCCTTGACCCCTTCCCAGTGACCCCTTTTCAACATGAAGCAGCCAGGGCGATCATCACCCAGTCCCCCTAACAGGTGTTAGGGTCCATTCTTGTTGAGGGGGGAATGTGACGAGTCGGATGGGTTAATAGGCAGTCAGGGTGTCCCAATGGAATTTGGGGTGTAGGAGGCTTGCTTTCCCCCAAAAGGTTATCTCTAGCAAGAACAAAATGTCTGCCCTCCCTCCTTGAGAATCTTTAAATTTACCATGAGAGTAGCAAGGGGGTGACTGCATCCTCCTGAGTTTATTGTGAAGACAAGTTACCCATCCCACCTTTCTGGATGGTCTTCTGTTTCATCCTGAGCAGGCCAGATAGGATGAAGGATTGTAAATCAAGTCTTTTGGTGGGTTTTGTCCCAGTCTGGTAACTGATTGCCAATCTGATTGTCAAGTTTTTTTTTTTTCCTTCAAAATTGTACTTAAAAACCCCAGTGCCAGGGGCAGTGCTGTGGCTCAGTGAGTTAACACCCTGGCCTGAAGTGCCGGCAACCCATATGGGCACCGGTTCTAGTCCCCGCCGCTCCAATTCTGATCCAACTCTCTGTTATGGCTTGGGATAGCAGTAGAAGATGGCCCAAGCCCTTGGGCCCCTGCACCCACGTGGGAGACCCAGAAGAAGCTCCTGGCTTTGGATCAGCACAGTTCCGGCCGTTGCAGCCAACTGGGGAATGAACCATCGGAGGGAAGACCTCTCTCTCTCTCTCTCTCTCTCTCTCTTCCTCTCCTCTCTGTGTAACTCTGACTTTTGAATAAATAAATAAATCTTAAAAAAAAAAAAAACCCAGTGCCACAGGTCCCTCTCCATGCCACTCTGGCTGGAGGACTTTAACGCTAAAAATCTTGCTTTTAAACTTTAAAAAAAGAAAGAAAACAAGGGCACAGAGAAATTGAGTAACGTTCCCTAAGTTGCAGAATTGGGAATGGACAAAGCTGAATGTGTATGGTCTGCCTTCAAACATAAACACGTAATGAAATGATGGAAAATACAGTGATCGACATAAAGAACACAATAGATTGGAGAGCAGACGTAAGAAACACCAGGAAGCAATTTGAGAAACCACCAGGCTACACCAGCATGAGGAAAGTGTAGGAGTAAAGGAGGAAAACGATGTGATAAAGCACACAGGCCATGCCCTGCATTTCCAGCTCGCATCTGGAAAAGGAGAAAAAACCCTGGAGGAGCGGATCAAAGTGGAAACCAGTGGTCAGTCTGCAAAGGCTGAGAGGGACCCCCAGAGAGCGGATGGGCAAATCCACACCAAGGCACACTGTGGAGTAATGCAAGACTCCCACAGGCACAGAGCAGAATTCCAACAACTTCCAGGGAATCCGATCAGCACGGTGCGCCGGCTGCAGCGCGCTGGCCACGGCGGCCATTGGAGGGTGAACCAACGGCAAAGGAAGACCTTTCTCTCTCTCTCTCACTGTCCACTCTGCCTGTCAAAAAAATAAAATAAAAATAAAAATTAAAAAAAAGAAACAAAAGGAAAATAGCTTCATGCACACAAAGCCTTAGAAAAGTGGTTGAAGAAGTGTTCACTTGGGAAACTTTCTTGGAGGAAGACCACCCGACAAGGGAAGTAAGTTCCCGAGAGCTCTGCAAGAGACACAGAAAGTAGGAGCACCCAAAGTTACCCGGCAAGTCAGAACACAGAGAAAGGGAAAGTGAATCCACATTCACCCAGAACAAAAACTGTAAAATCCTTCTCATTCAAAATTCCCAGAATAGGCAAAAAGAGAATCTACCAGAAGGAGATACAAGATCCTCAAAGTCTTCTGTCAGGCAAAAACCACGAATGCTTTAAAACAAGGATGAAGGAAATGTGCAGAAATGTCCACCATTTCCAGGAAACAAAACCCTTAACTTTGTGAAGATGTCAGTCCTCAAACTGAGCTGTAGATTCAATGCAAACACCATTCATGTCCCAGAAATAGTTTTAAAGACATGGGGAAGCGAATTCTAAAATTTATATCGAATTATAAAAAATATAGGGGCCAGCGCTGTGGCTCACCGGTTAATTCACCTGCGGTGCCAGCATCCCATATGGGCGCTGGGTTCTAGTCCGGTTGCCCCTCTTCCGGTCCAGCTCTCTGCTGTGGCCCGGGAGTGCAGTGGAGGATGGCCCAAGTGCTTGGGCCCTGCACTCCATGGGAGACCAGGAGAAGCACCTGGCTCCTTGCTTCGGATCGGCACAGCGTGCCAGCCATGGTGGCCACTTGGGGGTGAACCAACGGAAGGAAGACTTTTCTCTCTCTCTCTCTCTCTCTCACTGTCTAACTCTGTCTATCAAAAAAAATAGAGTAGGAAAAATGATCTTGAAGAGCAAACTTGAAGGGCTAACACTATGTGCTTTCAAGACTTCCGTGAAGGCACACATGGGCCGGGTCGAGACAGTGGCTACCATGCCCTTCGGGGTGCCGCGCCCCACATCCAGGAGCCCAGGCGTGAGTTTCCGCTCCACTTGCAGTTCCAGCTTCCTGATTATGCACAGTGGAAGCATCTGGGACCCCACCTCCCACATGGCAGGTCCAGATCGCGCTCTGGGCTCCCAGCCGTAGCTGCTATGGGCACCTGAGGGAGTGAACCAGCAAATGAGAGATCTCCGTCTCTGTGCCTCTTTCTCTTTATTTCTCTCTCTTCCTTCCAGAAAAACTTAATGAAAGTTCAAGATGATTTGCCATCCGCATACGGACAGATAAACAGATCGATGCGACAGAACGGGGTGCTCAGGAGCAGGCTGTGGGAAGCTGCCTACTGCTTCTGTCCGTGACCTTGTCAGTGCAATAGGAAAGTAAGGCATGTGAATAAGCGTTGTTTGACGACTGGAAGCCAAACGTAAGGAAAACATCGGCGTGGACCTCATCTCCATGCAGAAGGAGTAACACAGGTCTCGTCATTGACTTCATCAACAGTCTAATTTCCCACTCGTCAAGAGACATCCTTAGCAAAGCACATCGATGGATCACAAACTTTGAAAATCAGATTGTAGCACATCTGACGTGCGCATATCAATTCTGAAAGTTCAATAATAAAAAAAAAATATTAAAATTGAGCCAAAGATTTACACAGACACTTAACAACAGGAGACATATGAATATTCAATAAACACATGAAGAGATGCTCCATATAATTAGCCATCAAAGGAGGAGAAATTAGAATTTCTGTAAGATCCCATTTTGCAGGCACTGTGATGACGACAGGGACAGGCTGGGCTCCGGGAGCCCCCGGGTGCGCTCAGTGCTGGCGGACGGGTGCAGCTGCTGGGTGAGTCGGCTGTCAGTCACAGCCCAGCACACGCCCTATGGCCCAGCAATTCCATGGGAGATGTCCCAGAGACGTGAGAATGGCAACCACACACACACACACACGCACACACACACGTGCACACACACACACACACACGCACACACGCAACACTTCCAAGCGCAGCTCCACGGCTTCACGTGGAAAAGCCTGCGCTGGAAATAACTCAGAGGCCCAGCACAAAAGGAAAGGGGAATTGTTCAGGAAATCACTGTGCGAACGTTCACACAGTCATAGGTTGGGATGCTCTTGCCGCGGCTCACTAGGCTAATCCTCCACCTGCGGCACCGGCACACCGGGTTCTAGTCCCAGTTGGGGCACCAGATTCTGTCCCGGTTGCCCCTCTTCCAGGCCAGCTCTCTGCTGTGGCCAGGGAGTGCAGTGGAGGATGGCCCACGTGCTTGGGCCCTGCACCCCATGGGAGACCAGGAGAAGCACCTGGCTCCTGCCTTCAGATCAGCGCGATGTGCCGGCCGCAGAGGCCATTGGGGGGTGAACCAACAGAAAAGGAAGACGTTTCTCTCTGTCTCTCTCTCTCACTGTCTAATTCTGCCTGTCAAAAAAAAAAAAGGAGTAAAAAGCAACAAAAACCAGATAATTACAAATGCAAATGAATCTCAATGATTCCATTAAACAGCAGAAACCAGAGGAAAAGACTTCACCCTGCACAAGGCCTTTTGCCTAAGTGCAAGAATAGGCAAACGGCAGGAATCTGAACACCAGGGGGTCTGGAGGATGGAGGAGCCTGGGGTGAAGGGAGCTGGGTGGGGTCTGCGCTGTGGCCTTGTGGGCTGAGCCTCCACCTGCAGTGCCGGTCCCATATGAACGCTAGGTCCCAGTCCCAGCTGCTCCTCTCCCCATCCAGCTCTCTGCTGTGGCCTGGAAGAGCAGTGGAGGATGGCCCAGGGTCCAAGGACCCCTATACCCATGTGGGAGAGCCGGGAGAAGCTCCTGGTTCCTGGCTTCAGATCCATGCAGCTCCGGCCATTGCAGCCATTTGAGGAGTGAACCAGCAGATGGAAGACCTCTCTCTCTCTCTCTCTACCTCTCTCTGCCTCTCTCTCTCTCTCTGCCTCTCAAATAAATAAATAAAATCTTTAGAAAAAGGAAGAAGCTTTAGGACGTGTGGGGTCATGGAAACCTTGAACCTGTACTGGAGCTGCTGGGTACAGAGATAAACGACTGTCAAAGAGAAGACTTCGCATTTCATTGTGTTTTTTTTATTTATTTATTTTATTTATTTATTTTTTATTTTTTTTTTTATTTTTTTGACAGGCAGAGTGGACAGTGAGAGAGAGAGACAGAGAGAAAGGTCTTCCTTTGCCGTTGGTTCACCCTCCAATGGCTGCCACGGCCGGCGCGCTGCGGCCGGCGCACCGCGCTCATCCGATGGCAGGAGCCAGGTACTAGGTGCTTTTTCCTGGTCTCCCATGGGGTGCAGGGCCCAAGCACTTGGGCCATCCTTCCCTGCACTCCTGGGCCACAGCAGAGGGCTGGCCTGGAAGAGGAGCAACTGGGACAGAATCCGGCGCCCCGACCGGGACTAGAACCCGGTGTGCCAGCGCCGCAAGGTGGAGGATTAGCCTGTTGAGCCACGGCGCCGGCCCACATTTCATTGTTAATCTAACTCTCCATCAACTTAGAGAGGTCAGTGGAAGTCAATAAACATAACTAAGGGCTTCCAAGCTTGGGAAACATCACAAAAATAAAAACACAAATTAAATGTGTAAATTTCACTTGCAATTTAAACTTCATCTGTCCATTTAAAAAGATGAAAAGTGAATAAAAATAGACAAGGTTAGCAAATTGGAGGCCTAAGTTGAGGCCGAGATACATCACAATGTGGTACTCATTATAATAAATAAAAAAGTGGTAAACCCTACCCTAGACAAATCGTTAATTCTAAATTGGATTTAAAAGAAAACTCCTTTTATTCAAAAGAATCAAGTAAGTTGAAAGAGAACAATGAAAATCAGGTACAGAAATATTATTCATACAAAGCAGTGAAGAATTTTAATATATTTGATTAAATAAACATGCCAAAAATGTCTTAGGGGAAGAAGGGGAATACTATCCTAATAGAAATAGTGGATAGCCAGCTAAACCTGTATGCTTTAATAAACCCTCCGAATACGCAGAGCACACGGATCAGCCAGAACACCTGGACACCTGAACACGCCTCCACCCACCTGCAGGACTAAAAGACTCGGCCGATTCAGGGGTTGGGTGCGTAACGCAGTTAATAAACTGGAGTGATTATGTGTGGGACTCGAAGCTTACAGACAAAAGACCCGCCGTGCTGAGGAGCGAGTGCCTGTGCCTCGTACACGAGAGTGGAGAGAGCTGGGCAGACGAGGCCAGCCAGCAGTTAAGAAGCCTGTGCCCCGTGTCGATGCCTGAGCTCCGGCTCCGGCTCGGCTCCTGGCTGCAGCCGGGGACCAGGTTCCTGCCAGCCACGCGGGAGACCTGCATGGGATTCCTACTTCCTAGCTCTGGCCCAGCCAAGCCCTGGCTGTTGGAAGCATGACGAGTGAGTCAGGAGATGGAAGCCCTCTCTCTCTCTCTCTCTCTCTCGCTCTCGCTCTCTCGCTCTGCTTAAGTAAATATTTAATAGACATATAAATGAAGAGATTGCTCAAAATGCTTTAACAATTTCTTATTGCTGAGACAAACAAATGATCATTTTCCTAGTATTTTATTTGGTTGTGCTTGGAAAAATGGTTTGTGGCAGATTAATAATTAACAACAAAACAAAAAGGATTCACAGATGTTAACCACATATTAGGCCACAGTGAATGCACAATAAAGTTTAGAAATCACTGTCAGAAAAATGCTTTCCTGCTACAAGAAATAAAACCAGAAATTAACAAAAAGGATATCTCAAACATGCCCCTCTCAAACATGCCCCATTCCTATAATTTCAGCACATAGCATTTTGCTAAACAATGAAATTGCAAAATACTTAGAACTGGACATCGCACATTATATTTAGAAATGTGTGCAGCACTCTGGCCTCAGAATCAGCCCTTAAGGCATTTGGATCTGGCTGAAGAGCCCACGAGAGAATTTTAGGCATGGAAAATAACCTTTGGTGTCAGAAAAGCAGACGGGTGGCTGACACTACGTACTCGGGGCCAGTGATCTCTCCCGGGGACATGTGGAAGGACTTGAAGGAGAAGCCGGAAGGGAACCTCCCTCCACTCCAGAGCCTCGCCTCTCCTGGATAAAAGCCAAGGAGGAGGGGAGGAGCCACAGGGACAGCAACGCCCTGTAGCCTCACCAGAGGGGCTGGGAGGCAGGGACCCCACCAAGGCGGTGTGGAGCCCAGGACCTACGCGGCTCACCTGGGTGTGCAGGCGGGAGTCTGTTGACAGAGAGGGAATCGGGAGGAGGAGTTGGCATCCGCGCCCTGTCCCCCAGGGGCCACTCAGAGCCCCAGGGTGGCCCACGGCTCCTGGGGGGCCCTCGCCTGCCCATGATGCAATGCCCTTGGCAGAGTGCGGCTTCATTTTGGTGGAATTCTTGCCCAAGATGTGCAAGCGCCAATCAGCCGTGAAAAGACGTCAGAAGAGCCCAAACTAGGGGACCTGCAAGTGAGCAGCCAAGGCCCCTGGGAAGTGGCGGACAGGGGGCACACACGCAGGGGCGACGCTGCTTTAGGAGGCCACGCGGCCTCAACAAGCAAGGGCTGTGCGGGCCTGGCTGAGTGACAGCTGGTGGGGCTGAGAGGCGGCCATGGAAGCACTGCAGTACTGCGCCGTTGTTGGTTCCCCGGCTGTGCCGGCAACACCAGAGACGCTGGGAGGACGGGACGTGGAAACCGAGTGATCGCACAGCTTCGATGCAAGGCCGGAAGTTTTTCCAAACACAAGTGCAACAAACGAGAGCGATGGAGTGGTGCCGACAGAGTGGGGACAGCTCCTCTGAAGACGTCCCCTTCGACGAGAACCCCAAGAACGCCCGTGGACGAAGCTGAAGCGTTAATGACTCCACAGTAAAGGAAGGCGACACAGCACCTCGGGAATCAGCCACAGTGACCCACTCAGCAGAGAAGTCAACCGAACACAGGCAGAATCCTGACAGCCTCGCGTGGCGAAGCTACCCGAAAGGAAACGTGTGACGACTGTATCTCCTCCGAGAAGGAAAACGCAGAGCGGGAGAGATGTGACAGCAGACAGGACCCAATCCGCACAACCAGCAGACTGACAAAAGAATGTGTAACACCCAGAAGGAGGGGCCGGCGCTGTGGATGCCTGAAGCGCCAGCATCCCATATGGGCGCCGGTTCTAGTCCAGGCTTTTCCACTTCTGATCCAGCTCTCTGCTGTGGCCTGGGAAAGCAGTGGAAGGTGGCCCAAGTCCTTGGGCCCCTGCACCCACGTGGGAGACCCGGAAGAAGCTCCTGGCTCCTGGCTTTGGATGGGCACAGCTCCGGCCATTGCAGCCAATTGGGTAGTGAAGCAGCGGATGGAAGACCTCTCTCTCTCTCTCTCTCTCTCTCTCTCTCTCTCTCTCTCTGCCTCTCCTCTTTCTGTGTAACTCTGCCTTTCAATAAATAAATAAATCTTAAGAATAAAAACACCCAGCAGTGGAACAGCAGCAAAACAACGGGAGCTGCGTCTTAGACGCAGACGCACATGAGGCAAGGCTGCAGGCAGATCTGGCGTGTAACACCTGTCTAGAGAAAATATCCAGAACCCCATGGAGGTCATCCGAGCTGCAGGAACGTTAGAGCCTCGAGAAACGCGGGAGGAGCTCGAACCCGCATCCGTGTGGACAGCAGAACCAACAGCAGGCGACAAGGAAGACACTGGGGGAGGAGGTGAGAATGTCCTGGCGCGGGAAGAAGGCACTCAGGAAATTCAATGAATCCTAGGTAGCCAAAATGAAAATGAATTCACACTTAGATGCATGACGGTAAATTCCAGAACACCAAAGCAAAAGAGAAGAATTTCAGCGCAGTCTAGGATAAAAACCACCTGTCCACCCAGGGTCACCTGCTCAACAGCCTCTCGAGAGTGAAGACAGATCGGTAACCAGGCGGTGTGCAACCAAGTGCAGATGGAAGACCTGGCCTGGCCGCGGTGGCCCCTGGGGAGTGAACCAGCAGATGGGCGATCTCCCTCCCTCCTCTCTCTCTCTCTCTCTGTAACCGTGCCTTTCAAATAACTAAAACAGTCTTAAAGTAAAATCCGTCAATAGGCTCTACAGACACGAGTCTTTAAAGAAGAAGCAATGCAGAAAGGCTGGGAGTTGAAGCTCAGAGAACCACAGGCCGACCACTGTCCGAGCCAAGCAGGTGCCAACACAGCAGACGCCGAGAACAGCAAGGCGAGCGCGTGGCTTTTCCCCCTCTGACCCCGAGTCCCTGAGCACAGGGGGAGTCACAGCAGAGGCTGAGTCCCGCTGTGAGACCCGAGGCAGGGCACAGAGGGGCCGTCTGCGTGGGCTGCACAGGGACAGAGGGCGCCCGGGACCTGCCCGCAGTCCGCCAGACGGCTGAGGCCCTGCTCACGCCACCGCCTGGCCCCAAGGCTGCTGTTGGAGAGGCGCTCAGGCCCGAGTCCCAAGGGGCAGCGTGCAGGGGGCTGCCAGGGCAGACGGCCCGCGTGTGACTCACACAGCCCAGGGACCAACCCCAGCCTCGGAGAAGGGGGAAGACAGCAGCAGAGCAGGGGAGGGCCTCGTGCGGTGTGTAAGCCTGGTGACATTTTGTGAGAACCGATTTCCCCAACCTCCGGAGGGAAGGTCGCGGCTGGGTTTCCAAACGTGGGAGAGCCAACTATTTATAGGGAGGCTGAAACCCGTTTCAGCAAAGCCAGATGAGAGTGTTGGGCTAATCTCCTGCCCTGCGCTTCTCCCGGTGACCTGAGAGCTGACGGCGAAAATCTATGAAAGCCTTCCCGGTAATGAAGAGAAGTTGACATTTCGCGCGGCTGGAGTCACAGCAGCGCGGACAGCCGCAGCTCCTGGCACGGCGTGGGCCCCTCCCAGCCAGCGTCGCACACTCAGAAGCTGGGTGATTGGCCCGGGAGGGCACTGCCTGCCCTGGCCAGCACTGGGGCATTCGTGTGGCGCAGAGTGCGGGGTGCGGTCCAGGTAACCAAGGCTCGGCCCGCACAGGCGCAGCACTGATGAGAGAGCCAGAGCTTCTTCCCGGTCTCTCACGCAGGTGTAGGGACCCAAGGGCTTGGGCCATCTTCTCTGCTTTCCCAGGCCATAGCAGGGAGCTGGGCCGGAAGTGGAGCAGCCGGGACTTGAACCAGTGGCCATGTGGGATGTTGGCACTGCAGGTGCCGGCTCTACCTGCTACACCACAGCGCTGGTCCCGGGAAGAGTTTATTTTGACACAAAAATCCCTGAAATGCAGAGTAGCACTCGGGGCAGTGGGTGAAGATGCTGGACGCCAGCAACCCACATGGGTGCCGGTTCAAGTCCCAGCTGCTCCACTTCTGATCCAGCGCCCTGCTGATGCGCCTGGGAAGGCAGCAGAGGGTGGGCTAAGTGCTGGGCCCCTCACCCACCTGGGAGACCTGGATGGAGCTCTGGGCTCCTCCCGGGCCACTTGGGAAGTGAGACTTTGGAGATCCATGCATAAGTCTTTCAAAATAGACTTTTTCCATGAACTTTTGGTCATGGATTTTTAGATTTTTGCACCAGAATAGCCATGTTCTTTCAGGCCACCAGCTCTGACGTACCCCCAAGCCCCTTGGAGAACAGGTTATGCACAGTGAGCCACTGCCGCCTCTGCTGTGTGTGGCCCATGGCGGCTTTCCCTGTGGCCAGGCAGGGGGCCTCCCAGGCACACACAGACCTGTCGGCCCTCTGACTTCGGGGAAGTGGCATCTAAGTGCCGCAGCGTTGAGTTAGGTAAGACAGGGAGAAGGTGGGGCACGGGGCTGAGCCGCGTGGTGTTCCAGTTCTCTCGTGTTCCCTGCTGGGGAAGTCCATTAAACACACGATGGAGCAGCACGCAGTGGCTCTGTTGAAATGCGCAGAGAATCTGGAGCGAACCATCAGCATCTGATGCTGCGCGGACCTGCACGCATGACGGTAGGTTCTGGATAGGTCTCCCGGCCCACGACAAGCAGCTCCGAGGGCCAGCAAGGTAGAGTTTGTGCTGTATTTGAAACTGGTCAGTATCGTCTGACGTGAGAGATGTGCGCTCGGGCTGAGAGCGATGGGGTCATGAAGCATTTTAGCTAAGCTGAGACTGACCTGAAAGCCATCCCAGGGTCACTCCATGTTCCTTAGGATTCTCTCTCGCTTTCCTGATATTTCTAATCAATCATGGACCAAACCGACTGTGTGCGCGTGGGTTCAGAAGCAGGTGCCTTTCACCTTCAAGGTAGCATGCGGAAGATCAGGAACCAGTTCAGGAAGACACAAACGCGTCTTCACTAAAATGCCCTAAGGATTTCCTTCCACAGTGCCCAGAGCGAGAGTGGCTCCCGAGGGCCCCAGTGACCAGCAGACAACCACGCCCGCGCTGCCGTCTGGAGGGGTGGCGATTGACCAGCAGGGCTACCCTGTATCAAATGCTGATTTCTTTATTGCCACCGTGTCTCCCAGAGATGTTTTGTGATTAAAACCAAGTGGCGGCAGACCAACGGGGCCAAGAAAGAATACGCAGCTTTAATCCCAAGTGATCGGCAGCCCTAGAACCTCTAAATAATTTAACAAACGACTGAACTTCTAACAGCATTGCAGTGATGGTACAGAGGGAGCCTTCAAACAGGTGAGGAGGGGCAGAGCCACGGCGGCCGCCCCCCGCCTCCCCACTGCCTGGGACCCTGCCCTGCGTCCCCCACTCTCCAACCCCCTTCCCACAGGAACACAATCCACCGGCTGCCCGGCGTCTCCCGTTGTGGTTCGTTTTGTAAAGTTGAGGGGATCCTGCTGGAACCTCTCGCCCAGGGGAGAGCAGAGGGTGCCGGCTGCAGGTTACAGCTCAGAGCTGCTCACCCCCATGTGCCCTTTGGCTTGGCAGAGATGTTTGTCCTTGGCACGCAAGAGGTCACCAGGAAACAGAACAGCCAAGGATCTCTGATCACCACCCTCCCGGGCTTGTCTCTGGGGCTTGGGTGAAGACCCTGTAGGAAAACCACCCAAGCAGCTGGGAGGGGCTCTGAGGAGCAAGCGTGGCAAACGGAGAGGGTGAAGCCCAGGGAGGCGGGGGGGGGGGGAGTGCAGGGAGGGGGTGGAGCACCTAGCAGGGGCCTGTGGAGCCCCCGGGGATGCCCTGAGAACCATGGGAAGCTGCAGGGGCCTCCAGGTGAGGTGGGACAGAGGCTTCCCCCATGGGGAAGTGGGGCCTCTGCTGGGTTGGATGCAATGTGGGAATCAGGCCAGGGAGATGAGCGGAGGCATGGTGAGGGAGAGGCCAGGGTGGAATGGCAGAAGGGGCAGTAGGTGTCTTGTGTCTCCCAAACGTTCCCACGCAAACCCCAGCTCCCATGAGAGAGCTGTGGAGGCGGAGTGGCGTGCCTTAATCAATCTACCACGGAAGCGCTGCCAGCAGTGTCTGTGTGGTGCTGGACCCTGGAGAGGCCCCCGAGCTGTGCCGAGTCCAGCTTTGGTTTCTTGGCCAGCAGCACAGCGCTGACGCTGAGTGGATGCCCAACAAAGGGGACAATCCGTGGACCCTCGTTGGAGCCACAAGCTGTGGCTCTGGTGGCCTCGTGGCAACTCGGCATCCTCCCCACTGAAGGTGCAGACTCACTGGACCAGTGAGCGTGTGAAGGCGTCCAGGGAAGACGTCCTCCCAAGTCCCAGGAGGACTCGCCCACACACCCGTCTCCTACTGGCACCGACTCCTTGGCAGGTGGCCGGGAGTCCTGCGAGGGCGGCTTCCTCCAGACACGCCAGGCTCCACCGCCCTTTGAGGCAAGGGCCCGAGGCCGTTGGTCCGGAGCCCTGAGGGACCCGGGGATGCGTCTCTGCATCTGCTGCCTTCTGGTTCATGGTGGACACCACACCACCTGGGCTTCAGACGGCGCGGGGCCCGGGTCCGCCCTGGAGACAGGGCCCAGGGACCATGGATCCTCCCTTGTCTGCTCTGCCTTGTTTCCCAGAAGGGGTTTCTTCCCGGCACCACCTCTGCGTACAGTGTCCCCAGACTTGAGCAGGTGCCTCGTCACGCCGAGCCCTGGCCTAGGGGCCGGGATGCAGCCCAGTGCCATCCCCTGTCTCCCTGAGGCCCCAGGAGCCCGCCAGCACACTGGGGCATCCCAGGAAGGACGGGAGGAGGCGGCCGGGCTGCATTGCAGAGAATTTCATCCTCACATTGGCTGAGAAAACTTGGAATTGTGGGAAAGCCTGCAATTTATGAAAATAAACCAAAGGTTTATAAAAATGTAATCGGAATATCGGCCTGTTATGTGGAATAACAAAAGCACTGGAGAGGGACACCCGATACTGTTTGCACAAGATTGGGCGCTATTTCGGGGAGACGTCAATTTCCTTTCCCATAAACTCTGTGGAATGCAGCATGCGGCACATGATGGTGACCCTTCGCGAGGGCGTCCCACTTTGGGGGTCTGGATGAGATGGTCTCCCCGTCACCTCTCTGAGCAAATAAATGCTGTGGCCATGCTGGGGAGGAGGCGGGACCCTGTCTGCTCACTCGCTCAGTGGCCTCCGTGCTGCCAGACCCTGCGACGAAGCTCTCTGAGGACGGCCCTGGGTCGTGAAGAACGAATCCAGGGCGTCCGAGTCCACCCGGCGTATCCCGCTGACAAGCCCTGAAGTCAGAAGGTACAGCTCCCGAAGGCAGTCACGGAGTTCACCACGCCAAGTGACGGCCGGAGACCCTGCCCTGCCCGGCACCCCTAGCCCCGCCCCCGCGGGGTGCACTGGAACACGTGGCCCTCCCCTGTGCGTCCTGCTCACTCCAACGTCCCCTCCGTGAAGAGAACCAGGGACTGCGGAAGGAGAGGGAGGTGCGTGTGCCCCCAGCGCGGGAGGCCGAGCTTCCAAGGCCGAGAGCCCGGCTGGCAGCAAAGGCCCCAGGCCGCCAGGCAGTGAGGGCAGAAGGCCCTGAGAGCCACGGCCCTGAGACCCTCCAACCCAGGCTTTTGTGACAACGCCCTCCCCAGGGCCACCAGGCGCAGGTCCTCGCCCCGACACCGTCCTGTTCCTGCGATGTCTTCTCTGAGCAGAAGAGCCAGGGGCCAGGGGCTACGGTGCCCCCACGCCCGTGCATGGGAGGGCCTGGCCGGCTTCGGCTGCTTCCACAGACGCACGCCCCGGGATGCCGAGAGTCCAGCGGTGACCTCACCCGCAGAGTCGCAAGCTCCCCCCGGGGCCCCGGCACTCGCTCCACATGCGCTGGGAGCCCTGGGATTCTGCCAGGCCCTGTGAGGATGAGAAATGTATTTCGGGAGATGACTTACCGGGTTTATGGAAGACAGCGGGAGATGAGCGCCGAGATAGTTCGAGCAGCGGATACAGTGCTGTTAAAGCCCTTGCACACGCTGCCCCGGGACTCTGCCCGGCAGCACCGGGGACGCTGGGGCGGCTGCACGCACCCTCGCAGCATCTCCAGGGATCTGCGCGGCGCAGGGGAGGCCAATCCTGGGGGTGACAGCCTCTGCGATCCCACTCACATAGCATCTAGGAAATGACAACGTCCAGAAGCAGAGAACAGATGGCAGCTCCCAGGGCTTGAGAGCTAGGGCCGGGGGTGGGGTATGGTGACATCCAGAGGGCAGAGCATCGCCTGGGACTCTGGCTGTGGCAGGGGGACGCGGAGCTCCAGGAGAGACGAGATTGGACACAACGAGAGGCCCAAGGGTCACGTGGGCGCAGTGCGGGGAAGGCTGAGCAGGTGCCACCTCCCCAGCGCCCCCATCCCCTGAGCGACACCCCCAGCCTCTGCTGCACCTGAGGCCGCGTCAGGTCCTCTCCCCGCCCTCGCTTCCTGTCTGACGCAGAGCAGCTTCGCCAAGACCATCAGACGGCGCTGCGCGCACTGCTCCCACGTTTAAAGCACCGCGCCTGCCGTCTCGTCGTCCTTTGGCCAAATCCGACTTCATCTATCAAGATGCTGCTTGCACATCCTCTCCAAGTCTCTCCCACATCTCCCTGGGGGTGTGGGGGGAGCCGCGATGCAGGAACGCAGAGCCAGTCCAGGCTGGGGAGCAGCCAAGGCACAGAAAACCGGGGGACGCCACGGCAGCCCGAGAGCCAGGCTCAGCGGCGAGAAGCACCTGTGACAGCTGAGCTGGCTCGGCCACTCTGACCAGTGCCTCCAGTCGACTCTCTGCAGCAGCCCAAGTGACAGCCATCGCCTCTGGGGCCACCAGGCTGCCCCGCCACTCACTCCCAGGACCTCACCCCCACCCACATCATTCATTCATTCATTCATTCATTCAGTTCCAGCCTTGGTGGCCTCCTCACCTTTTCCTGATCAGTCCAGTAGCGCACCTACCACAGGGCCTTGGCACCTGCTTCTGTCCGTCTGGGCGGTGCACCCCTTCAGTAGTTGGATGCTGAGATAGACGCAGGTTTGGGATGCCCGGTGCTCCAACATGTTCTCGGGAAAGTGGCACAGGTCACCTCACGTCCACGCGCAGTTCTCATAATTAGGCATTTCCGCGAGCTCTTTTTGAGGACCCTTTGTGTTAGGGTCGGGGCTGGGCATGGAGAAGGAGGAGTGCAAACGTCCCCAGGGAGCAGCAGGCACACACGTCAACATCACTCAGGGTGAGCGCAGGGAGCAGACGGGGTGTACGATTCGATGAAGACTGCGTTGCAACACCCCAGTGAAGACGCACACACCGCTCACTGCCGGCCGCACGCCAGCGAGCCGCCTCCTGCCCCCTGCTGCTGCCCCTGTGCCACAGTGAGGGGCCAACGCCGGCTCCCGTGGACAGCCCGGATCGGCGACTGATCGGTGACGTGGCACACTCTGCAGTTAGCGCACAGACCCGTGGTCCCCCCACACACAGACACAGAGAGAGAGAAACACACAGACACTCACAAACACCCCTCACACACTCACACACACACACAGACACACAGACACACAGAGACACACATATACTCCTTACACACACAGACACACACTCACACTCACACACGCAGGTCCTTACTGTCTGCAGTGCGGGGCTGGGCTTGTGCTTGAAAAGTCCTGCAAATCCACTGCGCTCCAGGCCCTGTCTGTGAAAGGACCAGAGGACGCAGCCGGGGCAGATGCGCCTGAAGGGAGCCAGGGCCACCCGCCTCGGCGGGAACAGGGCGCCGGGACCCGGCCAGCTGTGAGGAGCAGAGGTTCCTGTCGGCTCCTGAACCCGGGGCTGGGGAGCCCAGGCGCGCGGCCCCTGCACCACTGGGCAGCTGGAGCCCCTCCTGCAGAAGAGAAGATCCCGGGGTGGGGGGGCTGCTTCACGGCTGCTCTGGTGGGAAAGGCACTGGGCCCTGAGGCCCACCCAGTCTGGACGCCGCCAGGTGGGAAGTCAGACTTGGAGAAACTCCTCCGGGGCCGGGGGCGTCTGCGACGTTATGCTGGGATTGGGGACTGCGAGTAGTGTGCGATCCAGAGACCCTGCGATGGCACGAACTGCGCGTGTCCCAGGCCCCGAGCCCTACAATCGAGGAAATGGGTATTTGACTAGCCACCCTTGCTCCCCAGTTCCTCTGAAGCCTCAGATAAGAGCTTGGGCCCAGCTGACCTGGCCCCTCGAGACTCTGGACCGGGAGGACAGGCCATCCCGGAGCACCAAGCAGGATGGCCCACGGGGGGCCCCAGCAGCCCCATTCCAAGGGATCCTCCCGAGACTCGGAGGCTGCGCCCCAGACAGCCAGGCCACGCGCCCACTCAGCCTCCTGCCTGAGCCCCACAGGTGCCACCACCGGCTGACCCACCTTCGGCCCTGAGCACGGTCTGCCTTGAGTCCGCGCTGGCTCCAGGCCCTCAGAGTAGGGACGGGTGGCAGACCCTGTGCCAGCCCCCCGGAGATCCACCCCAGTTCTGCTGCAGCGCTTCCTTGCAGCCGTTTCCACAGAGAAGAGCCCGGCCGTCCGGGGCTGCCCGGACGTATCAGCAGGTGCACCCAGAACAGGAAGTGACACGAGCCTGATTCGAGCGCCGTTGAACACCACCGCCAGACTGACGCCCAGGGCTGCGGCCACGGCTCAGCGCAGAGCAGGAGGGTGCTGCGTAGGACGGGGGTCCAGGACAAGAAGTGAGGGTCTCGGGGAGGGAGGCGGTGGTGTCCAGCTCTCGTCAGATGCTCCTCCCTGGGGACACCCAGTTCAGCAGAGCAAAGTGTGCAGGAGGTGGATTTTGTCTCAGGACAACGACACTGCCTGGGCGTCACTCGGCCTCCATTTGCAGGGACCTGCTGCCCAGAACCGGCCCCCAGCAGCTCTGCACTCCAGTGATGCCGCCCCAAGCTCTGGGCCCAGGCGGCGCCCCGTCCAGGCAGCACCTCGGCTGTGCTGTGGCCGCCGCCGCCCCCCCGGAGCAGCGGTGCAGCCGGGACCGCGTGGCATCTCAGCTCTGGTCAGGGGCGTGCAGGTGGCATCCGCTGAGGACGGTCATGGGCTTATTTCCTGGGCTCCGAGTCTGGACAGAGCATTTATCTACTCCCTGGGTCCAGACGAAGACCAGGAAGAACGTGCATTCACAGACCTCGCTCCGCAAAAGGCTCCAGCCGAGTGGCTGCTGCTCAGGGCTTGGGTGTGTTCCCCGCCATGGTGGAACCCCGCAGCACCACTGGGATCTGTGGGAGACACAGGAGCGCCACTTACCGCGACCCCAGGGGCCTGCGGGGCTTCGTGGATCAGGAGTGGCCAAGCCTGGCCGCACTCAGAACGCCCTGCGTTTCACAGTCCCCAGCGACAGTTCATTGTGAGCTGTGTCACATCGGGTGTGCAGTGCAACGGGGAGAAAGGTCACTTTTTTAAAAAGATTTATTTATTTATTTATTTGAAAGAGTTACACAGAGAGAAGAGAGGCAGACAGAGAGAGAGAGAGAAAGAGAGAGAGAGAGGTCTTCCATCTGATGGTTCACTCCCCAGGTGGCTGCAAAAGCTGGAACTGTGCCAATCCGGAGCCAGGAGCTCCTTCCCAGTCTCCCACGTGGGTGCAGGGGCCCAAGGACTTGGGCCATCTTCTGCTGCTTTCCCAGGCCACAGCGGAGAGCTGGATCGGAAGTGGAGCAGCCAGGTCTTGAACCGGCACCCATACGGGATGCCAGCACTTCAGGCCAGAGTGTTAAACCACCGCCCCACAGCGCCGGTCCCAAAAGGTCACTTTCAGACTCCAGCACACACCTGGGTGTAGACTCGGCTCTGCTGCAGCCGTCCCCACATGGGGGCCTCAACAGGTGCAAAACTCAGCAGTGTGCCCAGCTGTCACTTTGTCACTGTAAGGGGCCACCTTGTCCCACAGGCTTTAGAAGGGGACGACTGTGGTGGCCACGATGGCTGAGCTGGGCAGAGGAGTACTCGACGGTGCCAGGCTGTCCCTGCACCCCTGGGCCAGCACCCGCCAGGACGGAACAGAAACCACGGCTGCTGGACGCCCCGTGCGACTGGAAGAATCACACCGCGGCTGTAAGCCTGAGTTCCTGAGGGAATGTCTCGTCCCGTGGCAGCCCGACGGACCTGCCGGCTCCGAGCAGCTGCCACGTTCCCTCGCCTTTGGCCCATGCTCAGGTGCAGTCAGTGACGTGGACAGGGCCAAGCCTGAGTGCTCCCCTGCAGAGCAGGGACACTGACATCGTCCCTATTGATCTTCTGTTGATCTGACATCACACAGGGACACACAGGCCAATCAGGAAGTGGGAAGAGCAGACTGTGTCGCTGCGGGTCCGAGCCCCCCATCACCCCACTGGACGGCACTGGCAGCCACCAGTGACCAACACGCCTATGAGACCTTGTTGGGGGAAAAGGCGAGCAGGCCAGGCTCCAGGTGAGAACTGCTTGCTGAAGGACGCTGTCCCTCGGGAAACCTTAAGTGAAGGTGAGAGGGAGCCGACCATCAGGTCTACGCGTGCCGAGCCCACCCAGCTCCGACCCAGCACGGTCGCCGGCCAGTCACGGACGGGGACGTCAGCTGGCTCCATCCTGCAGGGGGCTCCCCAGGGCACCCATCCGCGGGGTCTCTCGAGGCGTCCATCTCCTCCCCAGTAGTCGTTCCAGGGTGGATGTTCCCCAAATGAAGTGGCAGAGACAGCAGCACTGCTGAGTCAGGGGTGGTAATACAGCCTCAGAGGGGACGCAGCAGGGCGACGACGCCAGCGACGGAAGGTGGGGCTGCCGAGCGAGATCCGCGGCTGCCGGGTCCTGGCGTGCCCCCCCCTCCCTGCAAGGCAGAGCGACGGCAGAAAGAATCACCTCCCTTCTTGCTCGCTTCTTCTTCTTCTTCTCTCTTTTTTTTTTTTTTTTTTTTTTTGACAGGCAGAGTTAGTGAGAGAGAGAAAGAGACAAAGGTCTTTCTTCTGTTGGTTCACCCCCCAAGTGGCCTCTACGGCCGGCGCGCTGCAGCCAGCGCACTGTGCTGATCCGAAGCCAGGAGCCAGGTGCTTCTCCTGATCTCCCATGGGGTGCAGGGCCCAAGCACTTGGGCCATCCTCCATTGCACTCCCGGGCCACAGCAGAGAGCTGGCCTGGAAGAGGAGCAACCGGGACAGAATCTGGCACCCCAACCGGGACTAGAACCCGGGGTGCTGGCGCTGCAGGTGGAGGATTAGCCAAGTGAGCCGCGGCACCGGCCTTGCTCGCTTCTTTAAAACAGAAATATGGTTGAAACCCCAAGGCTGCTAAGGACTGAGGTGGGAGCCGACAGGTGCTTGGGGCTGAAGTGGGCCAGGCACAGCTTGGACCCAACAGTGAGGTCATGGAAGGTTCTGGAGAGCCGACTGGGTCTGGGGTGGCTGTCAGGTTTATCTTCAGGGGAGCACAGCTGTGGTCC
The DNA here is from genome assembly GCA_015711505.1 of Sylvilagus bachmani. Lineage (NCBI taxonomy): Eukaryota > Metazoa > Chordata > Mammalia > Lagomorpha > Leporidae > Sylvilagus > Sylvilagus bachmani. Next base: position 83,724,821 of record CM027409.1, read on the forward strand.
CGCTGTGGGATCCCCGGAGGCAGCGCGCACGCGCGCACACACACACACACACACACACACTCACCCTCGAAGGCGTCACCTTCCCGCAGCCGGGACACGGAGCACTGGCGTCCAGCAATCAAAATCAGTGACAATTCGACCACTCCGAAGAGGAAGCTCCTACAGCATTTCTGAGCATTGATTCTGCCTCCAGCAGTTCCTCACTGGTGTCTATAGCTCAGAGTCAAGGAGTCATGAGAACCTAGTAACTCAGGCTGTGCAAAAGTAGCCGCGATTTGCAATCTCCACTCGCAGAGTAGCAACGCGTGCCTTTAATGTTGAGACGGGATTATTCAAATGTCTCAAAAGTCACAGTTGCTCCAGGAGACAAGAGCAGACGCTGAGTCCCTCTCCACCCCACGCCCTGTCTTCTGCTGCTGGGGGCCCTCACATGCCAGCCCCGCTCCCGAGCCTGCAGGCGGGCAGGCGACAGGTGCCGAGAACAGCCCTGCAGCCGCCTTCTCCCCGGCTGCCTGGGCCCCGAGCAGGCAGGGTCTGTGGGACGGATCTCGCCGGGGAAGGCTTCTGTGCCCTCGGCCTCCCTGGCAGAATTGCCCGTTCCTGCTAAAAGCGGCAGGAGACAAGGCTGCCCACCAGCCAGGGCAGAGGATGCCCCCCGAGGCCTCCGCGTCCAGGGCTCGCCAGCGGTCACCACACGCACCTGCGTTCCTGGAAGGAGGGTCTCGGGCCGCGGCAGGCAGCCCCCAGGCCAACAGCGCTGATGTGGTGCCTCCTCCGCTCCCGCCCTCTGCCCTGCGCTCAGCCCATTTCCTTCCAGCTTCTCCATCCGTGAGGTCCTGAGGCCCCGAGCACCGAGCTGCCCTGAGAGTGCGCACAAGGAGTCCAGCCCCGAGGTGGGCGTCGGGCGTGGGCTCCCTCAACCCCTGGAGTGTGGCTGAGCTGAGGGTCCCCGCATGGGCCATCCTGGCTTGAAGCGGAGGGCCAGCAGCGGTGGCAGCCGCACAGGCTGTGGTGTAGATGTAGCCCCGCTCTGTGGCTCCGCCCGCCCGGGATCTCTCTCTCTCTCCACCCCGCCATGCTGCAGGAGAGGCCTTGGACCCAGATGGGGAGGGGTCTCGGACACAGCTTCCCAATGGGAGCTTGAGTTCACTCGGCCACCATGGGGTTGTGGCAGGGAGTTTCTGTGGTCCGGGCAGCACTGTTCGTCATAGCCGGGACATGGGGTCAGTGAGGATGTTTGTGGGGTAGGGGGATGGGAACTCGGCGGTCCATTTCAGATGCACAGATGTCAGCAGGACAGTGAGACCTGGGGAGGGAGGGTCCTGCGTGCACCGAGACGAGCTGTGGAACCACAGCCGGGGGTGGGGGGCAGGCCCCCTGACTCACACAGCCTCACCCATCACACAGCACTGGGAGGCTGCAGGTTCCTCTCTAACCACATGGCAGCTTCCCCCTTCAGACGGGTCACAGCTCATGGCAGGCTCGCCACGCCGTGGCATTGGCTGCCCCAAGGACCGAGAGTGCCCGTGAGCTGTGCCAGTGAGAGGGACGGTGACACGTGTGGGACCATGGTTCCCAGGCGTCTCGAAACAGGACTGCTTTGTAAGCAAGTACGTGGCCAGGCGAGATGGCTAATGCCCGTGGTGGGTCAGGCAGAAGGCGCAAAGCTGCCCCCCAGAAGCCGCACTCACGGCTGGGCACAAGCGCCGGAACCAGAAGGCGTGGGCTGAACACGCGGCTTCCCTCGCCCGGCCCTTTGGCGAGAGCCGGCGGCTGTCTAACCAATGAGCTTGCACGTGAGCCTCAGAAATCAGGGTGGTGAGCCACTCGCCAACAACAGCCAGATCCTGTGCCAGGCATTAGCCCGGCCTCCGATGCCTTTGAATCGCGGCGAGTTAAGAATGGCGCGTGGGGCTGAAAGGACACAGATTCGGAACACCAGGATTTCCATGCAATTATCACACAGGCTGATGCTAAAGAGCGCGTTTCCTAGGAAACCGTCCCCCTCTCTCTGAAAGCACCTTGATCCCCGCACAGTCATCTATTAATTATATTACAGAAAGGTAAGTAGAAGAGCTGCAATATGGAGATCACAGCCTCCTTTTTTCTCCCGGAGACGAAAGGTGCGGGCGCCTGTGAAGTCTGCAGGCAGCGAGCGGGACGGAGGCCTCGGGCGCCGAGGGGCCGGCTCACTCCGACACGTGACAGGAGGGCCAGAGCTCAGTGGCTGGCGCCAGGCGATGGGGCGGTGCAGACGCCGCAGGCCGCGACGTCCTGCCAGGATGCAGTGGCCAGGGAGCTGTCATTCAGAGCGTGGCCCCCGTCGTTGATTGCACTTGGGTAGGCTTGGTGGGGCAGGTGTGGCGGCCGCAAAGGTAGAAAGGGCAGAGGGTTCCCAGTAACACCAGCACCCCCAGAGCCGCCCCAGGCTTCCCCACCGTCAGCACCGCGTCCACTCAACTTAGGGCGTCCTGCGTGCCCAGCCGCCGTCTTTGCCACTGGAGCTCCCACGACAAAAAATGCATGGCCTGGGCACGGGCGCATGATGGAAGCCCTGGTCTCCCCTCTCCAGGGACAGTCACTGGGGCTGGTCCCTCCCACAGCCTCTCTCCTTGCCCAGTGCCCAGTGCACGCATTCTTCCCGTGTCCTCGAACGGCCATCCATCTGTGCGTGTCTGTGCCCCGTGTCCTCTGTGTGTGTCTGTGCCCTGTGTCTTCTGTGCATGTCTGTGCCCCGTGTCTTCTTCCCACCAGGCTGCCCCAGGCCCACCTTTGGCCTCGCTGCAATGGATGCACCTGGGGGCGCAGGTTCTTGACCTCAGCCCATCAAAGGGCTGCAGGGGACACGCCCTGCCCGTGTTCTCAGGCTGGAGGCCCCAGAGCACCAGGAGAGCCCCAGTCACCAGAGGGCCCCCCTCTGATGGGGGCTGAGGGCTGAGCCCACCCACCCTCAGCCGGCAGGGGCTCCTGGCACCAGGACTGCTGTTTCTCCCCCAGGAGCCACAGTGTAGAAACAGGAAGAAGTGTTATGCATAAAAACAACGTTTGCTGAAGAAGAGGGGAGGGGTCATGAGGACCCTGGGCGTAGCCATGCTGTGTTCTTCCTCTGGGTGTGGCCAGCGGGGTGCTCGCCCGACCGTGAAGCCCCTGATGGCTGCACTTCAGTGCGTCCTGGCTGTGCCGCGCTCTAGTACTAAGTTTCTAAAACGATCGGGAAGGAAAGCGGCGCCCTGGCGGCCTCGGCTCCGAAGTCTCCCCGGGGCTCCCGACCACTGGCCCTCGGCTCCCTGCCCCTGAGCCCGTGCTCTGTGTGCTGACCTGTGCGCTGGGTGCCTTCGCTGTAACCTTCAGACCCGCTCCGAAACCGTGGGAGCGAGCGCGGGCTCGGGCTGGGGGCCTCGCGACTCCATTCCACACTGACCCAGGCCGAGCACACGGCCTCGCTCTCAGCTGTGACTGCCGTGTCCGCACACTGCTTCAACCTGATGAACCTGACAGAGCTCCGCGGAACCCCTCCCAGCTGTGTGTACGTGTGTGTGTAGGTGTGTGTACGTGTGAGTGTGAATGTAGGTGTGTGTACGTGTGTGTATGTGTGAGTGCGTATGTAGGTGTGTGTACATGTGTGAGCGTGTATGTAGGTGTGTGTACGTGTGTGAGTGTGTATGTAGGTGTGTGTACATGTGAGTGTGCAGATGTGTGTATGTGTGTCTGTTCGTAGGTGTGTGTACATCTGTGTATGTACATATGCGAGTCTGTATGTACATGTGAGTGTGCAGGTGTGTACAGGTGTGTACATGTATGAGTGTGTAGATGTGTACATGTGTGACTGCACATGTAGATGCATGTGTACATGTGTGAGTGTGTAGGCATGTGTACATGTGTGAGCATGTGCATGTGTGAGCCTGTATGTAGATGTGTGTACATGTATGAGTGTGCATGTAGCTGTGTGTGCACCCTCTGGTCTTTCTCTGCTTCCAAAGCCGCCGGGATTTCACTGCCAGGGCTCTGACGCCGGAGCCCACATGGCACAGCCTCCATGCCCTCCACGCCCGCAGGGGAGAGGAAATGCCCAGACAGGAGCCCTGGGGCTCAGCCCGGAAGCCCCCGGCAGCTCCAGCCTTCTCGGTCTGGGCAGGCCACCGGCTCGGCTGTGCGCTGACCGTGCAGCAGTGCGAGGGACAGGAAGGGCAGTCTTAGGGCCTCTGTGCACGCAGACGGATCAACACACAGAGCTGGAGCCCGGTGCAGGAGCGCGGGCACCAGGTGTCCCCACCCCGAGTGAAGCCCAGCTGTGGCCGTGGGGTCAGCTCCCGCGCAGCCCCTCCCCGCCCCACTCCGACCCTGAAAGCTGCCGGCCCCGGAAATACCACTCTGCATCCCCGGGACAATCCAGGGGATCACCCCAGCTCCTCAGAGAGCAAATGGCTATGACCCCGGGTGAGTGGGGACCACGCTACGATCACGAGGCCCTGGGGGTGGGGGGACCGCACTGTCGTGCGGCCATTCTCTTATGTATGCCTCGTGCACGCCGAGACCGCGGTGATAAACTGAACAATTACCCATTTGTAGCTACAGAGAATCCAATTTCATAAAAATCTGTTTAGCCAGCTATTAATCCCGATCTCTTCACTATTAGGAAAAATAAAGCAGCAGCCGAACACGCGACGGCGGACCGCGGCGGGCGCAGACCTGCGAGGCTCCCTAATCTTGAAGCGATCTCTTATCAATGCAACGATGACATTTTCGATTGAAAAATCAATTTTTTCCCTTTGCTCCTTTTAACCTCTCATGCCATCTTCTTCCCTCCCCAGGATCCAGATAACATAACTCACCATGAAAGCCAGACAGAAACAGCCTTGGGCATGTCCACGGGAAACCCACAGCCGCCGCACCAGCGAGAGGACCCAGCTCCCTGCGTCCGAGGCCACCGTACCCGACCTCACCTTTCAAGTCTCCTTATTAATCCTGGCGACTCCTGGGGAAATGAGGAAGTCAAGTTGTTTCTGCTCACAGCGCGAGTCGGCACGCGCGCCAGCCCAGCAGTCCTGGAGCCGAGGGTTAAGACGCCCGCGTCCCCGCGCCCGTGTCGCGGCGCTCGGGCCTGACACTCCCCAGCCCTTGGGAACTGACCCGGGCAGAGCTGGCTACTGAGGTGCTCCTGGAACACCCCCAAACAGTGGTCTCCACTGAGCCCAAAGGGCCGCAGCCCAAGGCCCCTGGAGCCCGCTGTGGGTCTGGGGCGGACACGGTGCTGGCCCACCCAGCTGGCCTGACATCCAGGAACCTCTGCCCACAAGGCTGGGAGTTCTGGGAAGACCAGGAGGCGGCTCACGCTGGGCCCTCTGCACCAGTGGCCTGGCTGGCCGAGCAGCTCGCGCGGAGGTTGCTCTCCTGTTCTCACTCCCAGTTTTCTGTGAACACCGGTGTGTGGCTACCTGGCGTTCTCAGAGCCTGCCTTGCTGCCGCAGGCTGCCCAGGTCTCCAACCAGGTTCTGTTTGGTTCCTTGGTTTGCACTGTTTTTTCCTCTTCCCTCAGATAAACTCAACTGCACACACAGAGACACACATGTCCCATGTTGGGGAACCTGGCTCAGTCCTGCCCCAACTGCAGTATGTGCTAACGCCAACTGCAGTATGTGCTAACGCACACTCTGGGAGGTGGCAGGTGGCGGCTCGAGCCCATGCCCAGATGGGGGGGGCTATGGTGCAGGCTGTGGCTTTACCTGCTACGCCATACACCGTCTCTTCCCCGCGTTCTCGAAACCTGACAGGACCCCGCCCCAGCACAGAGGCTGCTTGACGCCACTCAGAGTGGGGCTGCAGGAGGCAGATCCCAGATCCTAGGGCTGGATGTGGGCGCACCAGGCACACCCTGCCCACTGAGTCCACGGCACACACGTGCGGCCTTTCCCTCAGCACCCGCACCCCCTCCCCACGGCCCTGCACGCCCAGACACTGTTAATCGACTGCAAAGCCCATGTGAGCGCAAACGGCTGCGGCTTCATTAAGCAGCTGGATTTCCAGGCAATAACAGGTAGCACAGAGCTCAGCGGGATTCCTACAAGGGCTCGCCTGTGTCCTGGAGTGCACAGAAGCTAACTGTGTACACCCACGGCGTTCACCGGGGAGACCGGGGACCAAGCCTGGGCGAGCACAATCCTTCGTTGTTCCGAAGTGTTTCCCGCAACCAGGAGGTGACCCTTGCCCAGCCTCACCCGGGGGTGCCGTCACCGAGCCCACAGTGCCCCCAGCACAGGCAGAGGGGCAAAAGGCGTGGGACAGGCATCCGGTGGGTTTCCCCACCAGGAGGACAAGCCGCCAGAGGAATACAGCACACCCGGTGGACACCGGATGACCGTGTCCTCCTGGGACGAGTGGACCCGTGCACAGCCCAGGACACCCTTGCGAAGGTGTGCAGTGGAGCGCTGGGGGAAGGAAGCCGGGGGAGGGGACCGAGAGCGCCCACACCGCGGATGGGGTAAGCGCCACAGGTGTGCACGCCGGGTGGCGGAGGTGGTCAGCTCCTTCCTGGCACGTGGCCGTCCCTCGCTGTCCCCCGGCCACTCGGCAACCCTGCAGGGCCGCATCTCACTGAGCCCTGCAGCTACAAGAACCTGGGCACCACGGCTGGGTGCTCCGTTCCCCCACAAAGCCCCGGGCCATGACCACCAAAACCAGCTGTCCAACGTCAAGAAATAACGACAGTTGGTGCAGCGCCCACCTGGGGCAGACAAAGCCGTCTTCAACCACTCAGTGTCGGCAGAAGCAGATCTGTTGAGCAAGACCGAGGTCTCACGGCCAGCACCCTTCACTCAGGACCTGCTCCGTGTGTGCCACCGGCCAGGCTCATGGCAGAGACGCCTGCACCCTTGAGATGGCCCCGGGCTCAGATGGAAGGCAGTGCTGCCAGATGGGGCCCCAAGACCGCCGTGGCGCACAGGAGCTCCGTGAGCGCACTGAGGGGCGGAGCTGGCTGCCGACCCGCACACGAAACAGCTGCTGTGAATTTCTGAGGTCCTCATCAAATGCCTCCGGCACACACAGAGCCACACACAAAAACACTTGCACACACCAAGACACACACCCAGGCATACGCACATACATATAGAAACACATACATAGCCACACCCAGAAACACATGCGCAAACCAGACACACACAAAAATACATACACATACCAAGACACACATACACCAAGACACACACCCAGACATACACACATACATACATATACATGCATACGCACAGCCATACACAAAACACATGCACACACCACGACACACATACACACCAACTCACACCCAGATACACACCCACGCATACATATGCGCGCACACATACATAGCCACACACAAAAGCACATGGACACTCCAAGATGCCCACACATACATACACACCCAGATACAGACATACACACACACACAGTGATACCCAGCCAAACACATGTGCACACACGCACATATAAACACACATGCATAACCACACACATGAACACACCTTATTCGCATTGTACGGTGGTCACCAGACGCTCCCGCGGGGCCGCAGCGGGGCCACAGCGGGGCCACAGCCGTGGGGGTGGATGCCCCCTCCCGGTCTCGGCATCGTCCCATCCAGGCTGGGCTGCGGGAGCCACGTCTTCCCTCCCAGCCCCAGGAAAGGCTGGGCAGCCACGGGCACTTGCAGAGTTGCCCTCTCTGGCGTGGGAGAAGCCAGCGGCAGCTTTGGGGAGAGAGACAAAGACAGAGAAGAGAGGCCCCAAACCAAAGGACGATGCTTCCGAAGCCGAGCCCACCTGGGCCTTCTCCTCTGCACAGTGGCCCCCAGGCGGCCAGGCGCGTGGGTGCCATCGGCCACACAGCTGCCGGAGCACAGGGGGCCGCTGAGGTGGTGTTGGCTTCGCAGGTCCTGGCCTGTGGGCGGAGACACGCGGCAACCGAAGAACAAAGCTAGCACCCGGACGCCAGCACCAAAGCCCCGCAGGTCTGGACGTGACGGCCCCGCAGGCCGCCGAGCTGAGGACCCCAGCCCTGGCGCAGTTCCAGCCCCGTGGTGCAGACAACTGTGACGGAAACACGCCCTGCACGACCCCACGGCAAACTCCCACCAGCCCCGGGACGCCGCTGCAGGGCCTTCAGGAAGTCCCTGGTCTCGTCCACGGCGGGTCAGCCTTAGTGCGCACCCAGAACCGCACCGCTCCCGCCACCGCCACACGAGGGAACCCCACCACCCACTGGGAGACGACCTCCAGAGAGCAACAGCAGGAAGCCTGCCCATCCCCAACACACACCCACACGCACACACACATGCACACATGCGCACACACACACCAGTGTCATCCCAGACACACACACACACACACACACACACACACACACTGGTGTCAGCCCAGACACACACACACACACACAGGTGTCAGCCCAGACACACACATACACACACACACAGGTGTCAGCCCAGACACACACATACACACAGGTGTCATCCCAGACACACACACACACACACACACAGGTGTCATCCCAGACACACACACACACACAGATGTCATCCCAGATACACACACACACACACACACACACTGGTGTTATCCCAGACACACACACACACACACAGGTGTCAGCCCAGACACACACACACACACTGGTGTCAGCCCAGACACACACACACACACACAGATGTCATCCCAGACACACACACACACACACACACACACACACACTGGTGTTATCCCAGACACACACACACACACACAGGTGTCAGCCCAGACACACACACATAGGTGTCATCCCAGACACACACACACACACACTGGTGTCATCCCAGACACACAAACACACTGGTGTCATCCCAGACACACACATACACACACTGGTGTTATCCCAGACACACACATAGAGGTGTCATTCCAGACACACACACAGGTGTCATCACACACACACACACACAGGTGTCATCCCCCCCACAGGTGTCATCCCACACACCCACACACAGGTGTCATCGCACACACACACACACACACACACACAGTGTCTGCCTGTGGGATGCCAGCAACAGGTGCATGCTCCAGAGGGAACTTTTCTCCTTCCACTTTCCACACATTTTCCAAGTGTGTTCTCACCTGGGCCACCGAGAGAGAGCATCAGGCGTGCGCGTGTGGACGCTGGGACCATCTGCAATGCCATGTGCCATCTCCAGTGCCGGGCGGTCTCGGCTGGAAGATGCAGGCCACGTTGCTGGGGGCAAGGACCAGCAATGGCCATTCCTCCCTCTGTGTGTCTGTCTCTCTGTGTGTGTCTCTCTCTCTCCATCTATCTCTCTGTGTGTCTGTCTCTCTGTGTGTGTCTCTGTCTCTCTCTCCATCTATCTCTCTGTGTGTCTGTCTCTGTCTCTCTCTTGCTCACTCGTCCTTATTGATTGCCTACACTTTGCTTAGACTGGTGCACACTATGTGATCTAGAACGTTCCTCCCTGGGTGGGGTTACAACCCTAGTGGCCCAATTTCACAGAGAAGCAAACCCTGGGCTGGGAGGCCTGAGCTCCCAGCCACACCCAGCTCTGTGCGTCACCGCGGTCCATGCAGAGGCCTCGTGGTGGCCACACATGGCAGGCGGGTTCCCTGGGCTCGGGGGAACGGCAGATCTGGAGAGCGGGGAGACGGTAGCTGCCCCTGCCGAGCCTGCTTTCCGCACAACCCGAACGTCTCAGACCACGGAAGTCGGCGCCTTCTGCCCATCAGCACGGAGCTGCAAGCGACGCGCCGCCTGATCTGTTCAGGAAAAGAGGGCACAGCGGAGAGGAAGCCGGCGCTGCCGGAGAGGGGCCCTTCCCCGTCTCACAGAGGCGTGGGCTTTGCATGGACCAGGTGGGAGGGCAGCGTCCTGAGGCCACACGGGTCCCTCGCGCACTGGGCACTTCCGACAGACGGGCTCTCATCACACAAAAACCCCACCATGCAGGGTCCACGGGTGCCCTGAAGACCAGGGATGGGCAGCCACCGGGTTCTGCCTTGTCCGCCCCCACGAGGGAGGGGTCCCAGGGACTCCTGACCACGAGGCTGATGGGCAGAGCCCCACCTGCGTGTGTGTGTGTGTTGTGGACACGCGTGCAAAGGAAGACCTTCTGAACTGGTGTCGTCAAGGCCGGGAGAGGGGTTACCTCCCCGTGGTAGGAGCGGCTTTGGCCGGCGCAAGTGCCAAACCCCAGGCCGCAGCCCAGATCCTCCGTGGTGGAAGGCTAGGATGGAGACAGTGGACCCCATCCCCTGCTAAAGGCCCTGATGGCTGGCTGCTGGGCTCCCCTTCCAAGGCCGATGGCAACTGACACGGGAGGTCCGCTGGGTGAGACGGTGCGCCCCAAGCCCTGCAAGACCAGGACAGGAGGCCGAGGGCTCCGGGTGCCCGCTGCCGGCCGCTGCCAGAAGTGCTGGGAGACGCCTCACAGGGATGCCAACACAGCCCAGGCCGCGAGAAGGGAAGAGCTGGTGCCGTGGTTGTGAACATGTGCACGGGACCCCGCCCCTGAAAATCCCGGAGTGGGGCCAGCTGCCCTGCACTTGAACGCCTCAGTATCTCTGGAAATATTCGGGGTGCAAAGTCAGCCTTTTTGGGGAGATCAAAGCCTCGCGTTTCTGATCTGTATACACGGAGCTTTGTGTGTGTGGGTGTGTGTGTGTAATGCTCAAAGAGGGTGGGGCCTTTCCTACTAAACTTTCCTTCCTAGAAACAGGACGTGTCCACAGCCAGGCGTCGGGCGGCGTTTTCTCGTCCCCTGTTGCGCTGCTGGGAGCCGACCAGCAGCCTTGCTGGCCGTGGCTGTGCTGGGCGACCCCCGAGCACTCTGTCCAGACGGGGTTGTGCAGCCATGGCTGTGTCTGCAGCTACGGGCGTGGCCCCGGGGAGCCGGCCGCGGGTGTGGGGCCCGTGTGGCGCTAGCCCCCGACGCTGTCCTCCTGCTGGCCTGCAGACCTCACTCCTGCCATCAAAGATGAACCTGTGTGGCTCTGCGATGCTTGGTCCCAGGGATAACTGAATCTTTCGGGCCTGTTTCCTAACAGGAAGCCACGGAAGGCAGCACTGTGCCCACGGGGTCTGCGCCATCAGCTCCGGAGCCACCCCGGTCACAGCGCAGGTTCCTGGCCGTGGCAATCAGAGGGCCTCTCTGGGAGACACGCGTTTTCATAAGCTTCCCTCAGGGTCCTCCTGCCCTCTGCTCCCCACAGTGAGGGAGTGAGCCGTACCTGGCAAACAGGGCAACGGGAGGACCGGGTACCCAGAAGAGAACCCAGGTCTAGGTCTCTCTCCCTCTCTCTGCACACACACACACACACACACACGCACACATGCACACATGCACAGTCAGGCAGCTCTTCTTGAACCCTCTCCCCCAGGCTCCCTGAGTGAGCCAGGGGCACGGAGCCCACCAGGACCAAGATGTGGCCATACAGCAGGGCCTGGCAAGTGGGGAGTACTGAGAGCGAGCACTGCTGCCCGATGGGTGCGGCTCAGGTCCTGTCTCCACCACAGGACAGCCTGGGTCGGCTCCCGCATCTCATTAGTCTCGGCGCCATTGGAAACGCCCTTGCGCCTCCCGGGAGACTGAGTTAGCGCAATGCACCCTTTTGTATCCTCAATATATTCATGCTCCTGAGCAGTCCTGAGGACTTCGCTCTCGTTATTGTCCCATTCATCATCATTTCCTTCATAAATAAAGTGCTGTCTGCTGAGTTATCCGAGGTTAAATTTGCAAGCTTCGTCCCTATCCCCAGCTGACCGGCTCCAGGGGAGGGGCTGCATGGGGAGCCCCACAGCTGGGACAGATCTGGTGTGGGTGCTCCCGGCAGAGTTGCCGGCCCTGAGAACCTATCGTGGGAGTGACCGCGTCCAGCTCAGGCACAGAGAGCCTAGACAGACCCGGGAGTGCTTCACAGCGGAGGCTGATTTGTGTCTTAGCCCAAGGAGCAATTTAGTGTGTGCTGAGGTCCACGTGGCTTAGTAACCCATGAAACATACACACGCATACACACACTCACTCGTGCACACACATGCACACACACAGACAACTGACCACCCACAAGGCCCGCCAGCTAGTGTCAGCCTGCAGGGGCTGTGGAGACGGGCTCGGTCACCCCAGAAGGTGAGCCGCTTCTGAGCGGATCTTTGAGCGAGGATGCAACTGAAAACCAAGCTGTGCGTGCCTCCTGCACTTCACCTTCGGGGCAAGAAACAAACGTGTGCACAGCCAAGCCCACCCGTCCACGCGCGTGGAAGCGGGAGGCAGGCAGGATCCAGGCCTTTGGCATCTTCCTGAGAGCCCACACATCCCTTGATAACACCGAATCCGTGCGGATGCTAATGTTTGCAATGCCCGTTTTCATTTTATTTCTTCACAACTCACCGCAGGACAGCAGAGTCAAAAATATACCATTCCGATCCGCAGGACACATGTGCGGTGCATCCACACAGAAGCAATTAATTTCCTGGTGGTATTTTTACACTGGGGGCTGAAGGCAGCTCCCCATTATATAAACAAAAAACTCCAGACAGCGCCTGCTGCCTGATAGAAGATAAATCAGATCGCACGGCGCGGTTGGCCCAGGACCGCTACAGGCTATGCCTTGTAATGAGGCGTCCCAACACTAATTATGAAGCTTATTAAAGAGAATTGTCGAACTTGTACCGGAGTGCAGGCTGTAATCCCGTGCACCGGGGCGGGTCTCAGGAAGACGCAGCCCGGCGTCACCTTGCCTGGTGGAGAGGAGTGTGTGGCGGGCAGAGCCGGAGTGCGGATCAAATCCCAGAACCAATATTATTGTGTTTGGCAAATTGGGGAGGCTAACTGTGATGGAGGGGCAGGTGAGAGCCCCAGCAGCCAGTGCGGGGGATAATTCACACATCAGCGGCTCCCGCTCGCCAGCGGCTGCCAGAAGGTCCAGGAATCTGTCGGGGGCAAGCGTCTCCGGCACCGTGTTTTATTATGCAACTTATTCTGAATCTTCTGGAAGGCTGCAAAGGCACTACTTCAATGTACTCTTGCAGGAGGGTAGGGGAAGAAAAGATTAATAAAGATGTTAGGAAGCTGAACTGCTGTGAGATTTGTTTAATTATTCCCCGCAGGACTGCCCCGGCAATCTGCTGACATTTAGCCTTGACCTTGGAAATCCTCAGTAAATATTAATATATCAACTCAAACAGGGGCCGTTGTTTTATTGGTTCACGGAGCTCGGAGAGATTCGCCACAGCGGTGAAAAATAATGTGCAGAACGGAGGGAGACGGCGGCTTTGATTTCTCCTGCTGCTGCTCACATGGGCTCGGAGCATCCACAGACTGGGCAATGGCGCTGCTTTGCCACAGCTGTGCAGTGACACTTCAGATGCCTCCGCTTCTCTTTGTACAGCCTGCTGGAAGAATCCCAAAACCGCAGTGGCAAGAGATTAGAAGGCAGGCAGAGGGGAGACCGGGAGAGAGGAGAAATCACACTTTATTATCTGCAAGAGTGGAGATTTTAATAACACGGAAAGCCCGCCCCTCAATCTGATGGGCTTGGCGGGAGCGGCGGTCCCAGGCTGAGCCTCACATCACGCCGGCCGGCTTCTCCGGCCCCCGCCCCCACTGCCCGTGGTGGTGGCCAGGCGCCCACAGTCCCGCCCGTTTTGGTTGAGAGTTTGCAAAGCAAAACAAAACACGATGCTTGCTGTTCGCTGTTGCTGTGTCTGTGTGTGGCTGTGGTTCAGCATTTAAAGGGATCGGTTCATTTATTGATTCGTTCATTCATTTATGGTACCTGGGATGTAGGTGTCTGTTATCGGCTTACCCACTCATGAATATTCCGAAATTCTCAGTGGCCGTCCTTGGGTGCAAGCGAGAGAGCTGCTGGGGCCACATTTGGTTTTCAGATGTCGTGCGCTGCAGAGTTAATGCGTGATTAATTTTATTCATAAAAATGTTAATCACTTCATTGTGAGATCTTCTTAGCATTCCGTGCAGCAAGCACCTTCTTAATTTCTCTTGCCCACCACCTCGCAGATGTACTTAATATTTCCCAACGTTACCGCAGCTATCCAAGGCGCTGGCAATTAAGCATACGTTTAAATTTCAGTAACAAGGGAAGCTATGGCAGCCACAACCGAGCGCAAAGGGCAGACCCGGGACAGGCACCTCGGAGAACACCTTCCACCCACGGAGCCCCCAGCCCACAGATGGCAGACAGGCGGGGCGCCCCAGCCAGCTTCTGCCCTACTAGAGGACGGTCTCCATACAGAATCCGAACCTAAACTTACAGCCCTTGGGTTTCACAGCTTTAACCCGCAACGTGCCCAGAGCTCAGGTCCCTCCTGGGCTGGGGAAGAGGAGGGGGAGCGCTTCGTCCCATCCGGCGCCACCGCCGCCAGGCTGCAGCCTGGCCAGGGTCCCCGAGCCCAGGCGCTGGGCTGGAGAGGCTATGCAAGCAGATTAGGAGAGCAGAGACAGCCTGTGCATCCGCAGAAGCCAAACAGAGGCGCGCAGGGAGGGCCGCCCCTTGCTCCCAGGCCTGGCTCTGTCTTAGAAGCCTGGCCCTGTTCTTCCCGCTGGGCGCACCTGGGCGCGGCAGCGGGGCGGGGTGCAGCTGCCCCCAGGGGTATGTCCTGTGCTCCAGCAAGATTAGGATCCTGCCGGAGCGGCTGGCGCGCCCCGGGTTTCCGCGACGGGGGCGTGGCCGGAGAGGTCACCCAGGCGAGGGCTTGCCGGCCCCGGGGTCCAGGGCCCCCCCCCCCCCCCGCTCTGGCTCTCCACTCAGGACAATCCAAGAGGACTGCGGGGAGCTTCAGGCACTTGGCCCCCGCGCGCTCCTTCCCCCACTGAAAACAAATGAGCAAACAGTATACAAGTGCGCTCCATAAAGACGGACCTTTGACTTTGAATTTACCCCTTTTATTGGAAAATTAAAGCACATGCGTGAGCCCCCAGAGGTCTCAGGGCCAAACCCGCCCCGCCCGGCAGGGCCCACAGCCTCTCCACTGGCAGCCGGCATCATCGCACGGAGAGGGCACTGTGCGCAGCGCAGCCGCCGGTGGCGGGTCCGAAGGCAGCCAGCAGTCCCCATGGGGTGACCTTTGCCTGCCTTTCCGCCTGGGAGCGGCAATGAGAGCGCCGGCTCCGCGGGGCGCCAGGAGATCTGCGGGACATGCCCCCCCAGGGCAGCTCAGCAGGTGCAGAGTGTTCGTGGGTGTGCCCCGGCTGCCACAGCTGAGGTGGTGTCCCGGTGGGCGCAGCCGCTCCCCCCAGTATCTGGTACAACTCAAAGCCCCCACACTGACTTAGGGGGCCCCTAAAGCACATGAGCTTTGCTGCTACCCCCAGCCTGGGTGGGGACCCCAGGCCTCCTCCCTCTCTAGTGGGACTCTCACCGGGAACCATGTCCCCCTTTGGGGCTGAGAGGATAGGCAGGGCCCCAGGTGTCCCACAGCTCCCCTGCTCCCACCCCAGGAGATCCCAGAGCCCCACTGACACGCGGCAGTCTCTGGGCAGGCAGCAGCCTGGCAGTGGGGGTGGGATCCCTCGGCTCCCTGCTCTCTGGGAAGCCAGGCTCCCAGGGCTCTCTGCTTCCTCCCTTCCTCTGCGCTCCCAACTCTCTCCCTGCTGGCAAACTGGGCCCCGTAGCTTGCGGGGGGGGGGGGGGGCACTTCCAGGGCTTCAATCTCCCCACACTGGTGTCCATCAACCCCCTCCTCAGCCCCCTGCCAGGCTGGCATCGCCAGGGATGGAGGGACCCGGCTGGACTGGAGCTCTCCCCGGGTCCACCTCGCCTGCTCTCTGCTCTCTGGCAAAGCCAGTCCCCAAGGACAAGGGGAACTGCACAGGGCATGATTCATCGGGTGGCGCGCCCCTCGGAGCCAAGCCGACTCTTCCATTAATCAGTGTCAGGCCACTAAAACCGAGAGATGAATATGAATCCCACATATTGCCGAGGAGACAAATGTGCTTCAGGCATGGGGATTTCTGGGACGCTGGCAGGTCAACCACGGGGGCGGGGCCTGTGCCACTCCCCAGGTGTTCAGGCCCCGGGGCTGGGGGGATGCTGGGGGCGTCCCTTCTGCAGGAACTGAGAGCAGAGCTGCCCTGAGCTGCAGCTGCACACCCCCCAAAATGAGGCCCCGCAGAGCAGAAATCCTGGGTGGGGGGCACGGGGAGGAAGGGCCCTGCACCTTCCTCCTTTCTGGGCACAGGATCACACCACTGCCCTGCCCTGCCCCCGCCGGGCCTGGGGCTCGTCCCCCAGGCACTGCCCAGGCCGGGTCTGGAAGCAAAGGAGGCTTCCACGTGTCCTGTGTCCACCTGGGAGGATGCAGGAGGGGACGAGTGGGGCACGTGGGTTGCCTTCCGCGCCCCCATGCACACCGAGGTGACCGTGGTGGCCAGGGAAGAGGGCAGCCAGCAGCCAGCAGAAGACAAAAATGCTCGATGCTGCATCAGCGATTTCGGTGTGGCCTGGCGCTGGGGAAAACCTCAGGAGGTTCACAGAGCCTTGGGGGCTGCAGGCGGGCACCTCGGCGCCCCCACTCGACCCCCAAAGGGAGGAAGGGCAGGGTGCGCTGCATGAGTACCTGCTCGCATGGGCCATAAAGGAGCTGAGCCTGGCGGGGCAGAGAGCTCTGGGGGGCAGGGAATCCCGTGGTGGTCACCCCAGCTCAGAGCAGACGGGCGCCTGGTGCTCTGTCCCAGAGCAGCCCGCAGGCCAGGAAGAGGCTGGGCACGGATCCGGGGCGAGGACGCCGACCCACTGGGCCTAGTGGTCAGGGAGGGTTCTGAGGCCAGGTGGACCATGAAACCCTGGGCTGCCAGGATCCGCGAAGGGTCTGCGCGGGCGACGGGCGAGGACAAGGAGGACCCCGGCGTGCAGCCCTTCCAACAAACACAAAGACAACGCGTGGGTGACCCCCTGAACACGGCGCCCACGGGGCCCCAAATCCCTGCACCCCGCGATTCGCGCCACACCCCAGGAGCGCCGGTCAGGGCCCCGTTCCGCCTTCGGACCATAGAGGGCGCCTTGAGCACGTCCATGCGGCCGGCGACGCTGCACCTTGGCCGGGGCCGCCAGGCCGCTCAGCTCCTCCGGCTGCTCACGGCTCCTCGCCCACTGCGCCCACGCGTGCGCCGGCCTCGGGGCCCCGCGAGAGCGCGGGTGCGGGGAACGCCGGAGAGGGTAGTGCCCACGGGGCGGGGTCGCGGCCCTAAGCGTGAGCAGCGTCTCCCGGCTACCCCAGGAGCGCCGGCACGGAGCCTGCGCCGACTCTGCCGGCCGCACAACCGGTGGCCAGGGCATCCCGGAAGCGCGAGGGCCTGAAAGGTGGCGACCGCCCCTCCACACGTCGGGGCCTGGCCTTCTCCCAGCTGAGCCGCGGCATCGCGGGCAGATTCCGAGGCGTCGGCTTCCCTGGTTTCCAGGAATCGGGCGGTGGTCCCGCGCCCCCGGAGGGCCCCGCGCCGGCTCCGGCTGCCCGCGCGCCCGCGCACAGACGTTCTGCCCATCGGCCGCGGGTGTCCACGCTCGGGGCCCCGAGGCCCCGTGGCGTCCGAGGCGGGCTCCGCCAGGCAGGTCCCGCTCTCTGCCCTCGCTCCCGCTCCCCAGGACACAGTCAGTGGCGCCAGGGTTGAGAAGGGCCCTCGCCACGGGGAGTCCAAGCCCCTTTCCCGCGTCCCCACCCCTGCGCGCGCGTCGGAGGAGCTCCAGAGCCTTCCCACGTCTCCGTGTTCGAGGAACCCCGAAACGAAACACACGCGCGAACGCGCCGCTCTCCAAACTCTGCCAGGGGCGAGCCACCAGCGCGACCTCCTCCACCTGCAATGCGGAGTCCTCCCTGGGGCCGACGATCAGACCCTCTTCCACTTTTTTCCTTTCGTTTTTGCGGAAAAAAAAAGCTCCCCAAAGCGGAACTGGTGCTGTCCTGGGGGAGGAGTTCTCCGGTGCGCTTGTCCCCGCCTGCTTTAGCGGCAACAGGAGCGAATCCGACACCCGCCGCCACCAGCCGCAAGCCCCCAGACCCGCGTCCGCGCCAGCCTGGCAGCCCCTCCCTGCGGAGCCCGCCCCACGCCCGCCCGCCCCCTCAAGCACCGCATCAGGGAGCCGCGCATCGTTTCATTCAGTTTATTAGACAAAAATATATGATTTAGACAAGTTCGCTGACGCGTTATTTACAATCTGAAATCACTCTATATACAGAAAGAAAAAAAAAGACACAAGACGTGGGGGCCTTTCCCGGATCGGATCCCCGGCGAAAGCCGCAGAAAGCCGCGGGCGAGGGTCGTCGACGTGGCGGGCAGAGCCGGCCTCCACTCCGCTCCGAAGTATTTGAGTTCCTCCCCGTCCCCTCCCTCCCCATCACCCCCCTCCCCCCGCGAAAGTTAAAGACGACCCTCGGTCAGGCGGACGGGAGGGCTGCGAGGACGCGCGGGGTTCCCTCCTGCGGGACCAGCGAGCTGCGGGGAGACAGCCAGACACGAGCAGGGTCAGTGCGCGGGCGCCGCGCCGCCGCTCCCGCCCAGGAGCCCCGGCTCCAGAGAATCCCGGCTCGGCTCCAACAGCCTCTGCCCGCGGCCGGCCGGCGGCCCGACCCTCACCACCGCCCAGCCCCGCTCTGCCCCCGCCCGCGCGGTTCCCACCTCCGCCCCCGCACCGGGCGCGGGCAGACCGCACTCACTTGTCGCGCACGGGCTGGAAGGGCGACTTTAACAGCTGCGCCGGGGAGTCCGGCCTGGGGACGAGGTCTCTCTCTGCGAAGGAGTGGTAGAGACAGGGTTAGGGCAGTGGAGAGGGCAGACTTTCGGTGCTCAGGCTTCCCTGTCCATTCCCGACCGCCACAGCCACCTGCGGGCGGGCGGAAAGGCTCGCTCCTCCTCCCCCACGACCCCGGAGCAGGCCCGTGCGTAACGCACAGCTCTTTAGGGACAGCCCTAAGGCCTCGGTCTCGCTCTCTGAATTAAAGCTGACTGGGCAGCCGGGGCCCTTTGCTCTCTCTGACCGGGCGCTCCGCCCTCCACCCCCATCCCTGTCTCCAGATTCCCCGCTGGGGTCCCGGTGGCGCGGTACCTGGAAGTGCGGGGCTGCTGCGGGCAGAGGCCTTTTCGCCATGCAGCGTTCCCGTGGTAATGGCGACCGGAGGCTGCGGCGGTGGTGGCGCGGGCAGGTGCGGACCGTGGGGCGCGGCGTGGGGCGTGCCGACGCCCAGGAAGGAACGCATGTTGAGCAAGGAGCCCTGCGCGAGGAACGCGCCGTTGGTCCAGTTGGAGAACTTGCCGATGTGGCAAGTGTACAGTCCGTGGCTGGGCAGGAAGGCGGGGTGTTGCAGCGGCGTGCCGGTGGGAGGCCCGTGCGCCCCGGGGTGGCTGGCGGGCGGCGGCGGCGAGGCCTTGGGCGCGCCGTCGGGGCTCGTGGCTGTCTCTGCCAGCGACCAGATCTTGGGCTTACTGTGCTGCGCGCCGGGCAGGCCTCCCGCCCCGGCGCCGCCGGGGCTCAGTAGGCGCGTGCTGCCCGGCTCTGGGGTCTCCTTGGCCAGGCCCAGAGGCGAGTCTTGGGGCTTGAGAGTGTCGGCGGCTGCCAGCGGCGATCCCTGGTCCCGGGTGAGAGCCGGGGGAGCGGCGGGCGCGCGCGGCGCCTCTGTCTTGTCCTCCTCGTCCTCGTTGCTCTGGTCGCCGTCCTGCTCGCCGATCGTGTCGATGTCGATGCTCTCCAAGTCGATCTCCTCGTCGTCCTCGGCCTTCTCGGGGTCGCCCTCAGTGTCGCTGCCGAACAGGGCGCCGTCTTCCTGGTCCTTGCTGCGCGAGCCCCAGGTCACCTTGTTCTCCTTCTTGAGCCGCCGGCGCGCGTTGGCGAACCAGGTGGAGACCTGCGTGAGGGTCATCTTGGTGATGATGGCCAGCATGATCTTCTCGCCCTTGGTGGGGTAGGGGTTCTTGCGGTGCTCGTTGAGCCAGGCCTTCAGTGTGCTGGTGCTCTCCCGCGTGGCGTTCTTGGGCCGCCCGGGGTCCCCGTACTGGAACTGGCCGTAGGGGTAATAGGCCGGCGCCGTGTGCGCGGCGAAGGTGGCTGGGTGCACCCCCGGGTTGTCCTTGAGCTCATACTGCGAGCCCTGAGTCCACGCCACAGAGCAGGACAGGAGAGAGAGAGCAGGGAGGAGGAGGAGAGAGAGAGAGAGAGGGAGTGAGACGGGCCCTAGGCTCAGGGAAATCGGGGAGGCTGCTCCAGGGGGCTCCCGGACCTCTGGGCTCCCTGGCACCGGGCACCTCAGCCTTGCACGGGGGCCACCCTGATCCACTCTTGGGGAGGACAGACCAGGCTTTTCCACCTACCCCTGAGGTGGTTTTGGGGTCTTAAAAAGAAAACAAAAACAAAAACCTGTGGAGAGCCGGCTCACGAGCGGAGCCGAGCCCAGCACCGGCCCTCCAGACTGTCCTCGCCCCCCTGGGTCCCCGCCACCGACAGCTAGAGAAGCCCGGATTTCCAAGTTTATCTGACACTAGCCAGAGGGAAACCTTTTAACTGCGCTGATAAAACAGTTTCCCCACACCCCAGGAGCCAGTGCTCAAGCCCCCTCCCCTGGACCCTGAGGGGGTCAATCAAAATAAACCGTCGGCCATCTCTGCGGCCCAGTCTGCCCGCGACGCAA
>CM027409.1:83745558-83755598 GCA_015711505.1 Sylvilagus bachmani
CGCCCCGCAGCGAGCAGGGAACTGGGCGCTCGCGGGCCTCTCCGCTGCGAGTTTATCGCCCAAGTTTGACTTTGATCTGGGGCAGCAAACGCAAAGTGTTTGCAGCCATTCAGTGGGGCTGATTTATCTGCAATCAATACTCTTTTTATCATCAGTAGTAAAACACAGCGAGTCAAATTATCCCATCAGGTTTTTTGGTAAATAACATTTTATCTTTCTAACAACCTCATTAGGCCTCATTATTACCATAAATTGCCCAGACAGACGCTCCCTCACAGTTTAATCTTTTGACTCCCAAATACGCAGTCCTATGGGCTCGGGGAAGCCAGCGCTCAGAACCCGGGTTCCGGTTTCAGCTCAGGTTGCAAGAGCCCGCGGGAGACCGGCAGGAAGGGTTTTTACCTATCATCCCCCGCGTTTAAAATCAAAACAAAACAAAAGCGAAGCCTCGCCCTTCGTCCCCTCTCCACAAAGGCAGAGGGCCTCGCCGAGGGGCTCCGCCGCGCGCTCGCGCGCTCACACACACACACAAACACACATACAGGCGGGGGGCCCACATGGCACACGCCTGTATACAGAATTTTCGTATTAAAAAATAAATAAATAAAAATAAAATGAGCACCCCGCGCGTGGGGGCGGCGAGATTCAGGACGCTGCAAAGTTGCGCGGGAGCGCGTGACCTCGCTCACGAGTCTGGTAACGGCTACGGTGGCCGGGCTTCGCTTTCCGCCCGCCCCGTGTGGCACGCAGTGGGCGCGCTGGCGACCCTCCTGGTCGCGACTGCGAAGGAGACATTTCGGCCTTGTCTCCGCTGGGAGTTCTCTCTGAAAGGACACCTTGTAAATCGCTCAGCGCTTCGCCGGCATCCCCGCCGCCGGGACAAAACGAGGCCCGGATCCGCCTGGCGGAGCGCGCGCTGGGCGGCAGCTGGGGCCGGTCCCGGAGAAACAGGCTCGCTCTCAGAACTACGAGAAAAGTTACGGGAAACCGGCACGCCGCCCCAGCCGGGCTCACGGGCGCGCGTGCTGTGCCCGCCTCTCCTTCGGCGGCGTGGGGACTCTGCGGGATGCCGTGCGCAGTCACACATGAGGGGGCCGCCTCGCCGCCCCCATTCCCCGGCGTTCGGGAGCTGATGCAGCCCCGATCCTGCAACCGGACCCCCGATTCTGCGGACCCACGGCCCGGCCCTAGCCTCCGCCGAGAATCAGACCCGCGGCGGAGAGCCTCGGATCTCCAATCGCGGACCCAGTCTTCAAGCCTCCATTACACAACGCGGGAAGAAAAGTGCGCATTGCTTTGGGTGCAAATGAAATGAAAACTTTGGCAACTTGCACAAGTAAAAGCAAACGCCAACGTTTATTTAATCTTTCGTTCAATCGCAAATCCACACGCGCGCGCCACTAAGGGACTCCTGGGTTCCGTATCGTCTCCATTGTTAGGCCCGTTCCGCGGGGCTCCGCTAGGCTTTTGGGGGCTCCCTCGGGCAACGCGGCCTCAACCACCTCGGCCCCGCCAAAGCCGGACACCATAGGGCCTTCCCGACCCAGCGCAAAAGCTGCAGAGGCCCCGCGGGCCCGCGCGGGACGTGCAGCGGACCGGGCCCAGCCGCTGGAACCCCAGGGCCTTGTCTGGAGCCCAGGTTGCGCGGGATGCGTGCACCCCGACCCGCAGCGCGCTCCCCGTGTCCCGGGCCTACTGCTGCGACCTCTCCCAACTCCGGCCGCGACCCTCTTCCAGGCTCGGGCCTTCCCCTCCCCGGGCTGCGCCAGCACGGCCGTCAACGGCGGGGCCTCCTCTGCCCTCCGGCGCCCGCAGGCGGGCCCTCGCCCGGGCCGCGTCCTCCCGATCTCGCCTTCCCGCGCGCCCCGCGGCCCTTGCCGTCCCCTCCCCCCCCCCCCGCCCCGCGCGCCCCAGGAGCCGGGTACCGAGCGGAGCGGGGAGAAGGGCGTGGGGGAGGCCGGGACACTCACCATCTGCGAGAAGAGGCTCAGGTCGGCGGCGTAGGGCAGGAAGGCGCTGTAGTTGGGTGCGCCCGCATAGGGTCCGGCCGCCGCGTACATGCCCAGCACCGAGGTGACGGCGGCCGCGCCCGCGCCCGCGCCCAGTTCCGCCGCCCCCGGCCGGCCCGACGAGGCGGCGGCCGCGGCGGCGGCGGCTGCAGCCAGCACCCCCGGGCGCTCGCCGCCGTAGGCGCCGGGCCCCGCGGCGCTCAGGTACTGCGGGTAGCCCAGCTGCGGGAAGGACATGTCCGCGGACTCGGCGGCGGGCAGCCACGCGGGGGGCGGGGGGCTTGGCGTGGACGCGGCGCGGCGGGGAGCGAGCGGCGAGCCGGGCGCGCTCGGGCCGGCCCGGAGGCGGGGGGCCGGTCGCTGCTCCTCGGCCCGGGGCTCGCTGGCGCCCGGCTCCCGGCTGCGCCCGGATCCGCGATCGCGCGCCGACTGCGGCGGCCGCCCTCCGCTCGGCGGCGGGGCTATCAGACACAATTTGAAGTTGATGCTTTGATTGGCATCCCCTTGAGCACAGGCCCCGCCCCTGGCTCGCCTCCCGCCCGCCCTCGCCGGCCGCGCCAGCCCCTCCCGGCGAGCACGTGGTGCCCCGCGCCGGCCGGGCCACCTCCTCCCGCGGCGGGCGGGCGGGCGCGCGCTGCCGGGCGGCGGGTGCGGGCGCCTTCCCGCCGGGTCCCCGCAGCCGCGTGACAGCCGTCGGCCCGGGCTCCCGACCGGCCCGCACCCGGGTTGCGGTGGAGCAGCCGGACTGTGTCTCCCTTTACGCAGCACAGCCGTGAGCCTGAGCTACGGTGGGGCCGGCGGCCGGGGCTCGGCTGACAGCCGGAGCGGGGCGGCCTCTCTGAGCCTTGCACGTCCTCGGCGGAAGCGGCGCCCGCCGCCCACGGGGGCCGCGGATCGCCGGGCGGGCCCCCACACCCCCCACCCCGGCCGCCCTTGGGGTGCGCGCGGCGGACGAGCCCCGCGCGCTCTCGGAGTTGTGCGAACTTTGCAGAAGGGCGGCCTTGGCCGAGAAAACGCCGGCGCGGGGAGCAGAGCGGTGGCCGGCGGGGACGCCCGGAGGCAGGAGGTGGGGGAGGAAGGGGGAGGGCAGAACCTTGTGCCCGCGGGGAAGGCGCCGTGGCCGCGGGAGGGGCCCGTCCCGGTCCCGCGGCCGGCGACGTGGAAGCGGGAGCGGCCTGGGCGCCCGGGTTTGTCCGCGGGCCGTACGGGTGCAGGAAGCAAACTTGCGTGCAGCGGCTGAACCCGCGGGAGCGACGGCCGCCGTGTCGGGGGTAACGCCGCCCCAGGGCTCAGCGGCCCTGCTCGGCCCGGCCCGAAGCGCGGGGCCGGCGGCATCGCCTCGGGCCTCTCGGTGCAGTGCCCGGGAACAGGCGTCCCGCGCTCGCTCCTCCCCGGACGACCCGGCAGGCCGCTTCCGAGCTGCGGCGGCGCGGCAGGAGAGCGCGCCCTGGTACCTGCGTCGGCTCCCGGCGCTGGCCAGAGTGCAGCTCCAGCCCGGTTCGTGCGCACTGGACTTGGGGCCGGAGTCGGGGGTGGGCCTGGGCGCAGGCCTGTCGGGGCCGGGGAGTGAGCGCGGCCCCAGGCAGACCCCTGCAAGGCTGCGCTCCGGCGACCTGGGCCACCGGTCCCCCTCCTCTCCCCTCGGGCCGCGAAGGGCCCCGGGATTCCCGGAGAACTGGGAAGGATGCGTTTCCCCGGGCTGCAGACACTGAGCTGTCGCCTATAATTAGCGATAATAAGGCACATAATAGTAATTACTAATTACCGGCCCCACTCTGGGCTGCATTTCTCTGCTGACTCAGGTCCTCGCGTGTGGACTGCGCCGCTGCCCCCACCCGTGTGCCCTCCAGAAACCTCTGCCAACCCTGAGGGCCTGGCTGCTTTGAAACGGATTCTGGGGAAGGGGGTGTTTTCCATTACTCCCCCCCCCTCCCATTTTCACGCCAGCACCTCACTTCCAACACCAAGACCCTAATCTCTTCTCTTGTGTCCCAAACAAAGCCACCCACTGAGGGTGAATCCTGGGAGAATGGCCCAGCCCCTCACCATCTTGTTTAGCAAACCCCAGTGTCACCTTTCAGGGTAAACACAGGTGGACAAACTCAGGTCACGTGGAGAAGGAGGGTCCAGCTACACAGTGCCAGCCCCACCACCAGGTCACGTCACCCCCGGTGGCCCCGTGGAGTCCACAGCCTCCTGAGAGGAGGCTACAGCCAGTGGGGGCTTTGTCCTTTGGGTCAGCTGGCCATGGGCAGTGCCATCCTGGCAACATGCTAGGTGCTGCGCACACCAGGGAGGTGAGTGGGGAGGACCTGGCTGGGCCCCACCCAGAAATGTCCCTGTACACGAGGCCTGGGCAGGGTGAGGCTCCCAGGGCACCAGCATTAGCCAGGCCACTGGACTCACCTCCAGGACCCCTGAAAAGGTGTGCAAGAGGCGATTGTGGCCTGGGAGACCTCGGGGGTTAAAACCCTGTCCTGGGGGCTCCAGCAGGGCCTTGTGGGCCCCGCGTCGCCCCAACACCTGGATGGGGTTGCTGGGGAGCAGCCTACACAGAGGGAGCTTGGCCAGCCATAGTCCACTGCAGAGGAGGCCATGGGAATCAACTGGACTGGCCACGCCTGCTGCCCCCTCCCCCATGCCAGGGCAGGTGGAGGGTCTCCCAAGGGACCGGTGGGCCCGGCTCAGACCATCCCTGGCTGCTTCAAAGAGGGGCGACTTGGGACCTAGGGGGACGTCCACCTTCCAGGCCTTTGGAAAACCAATGGCCCCTGCCCAGCTGTGCTGGATCCAGGGGTTGGGAGAGCCACTTTGGACGCTCAAGGGCCCGCTGCTTCTCAGGGACTTCCCTCTGCCTGGGTGTAGCCCCCTCCCCCTCCAGGAGCCGCCAGGTCCTCATGGTGCCAGGGACAGGGAATGGGAGCCCCACCCGTTGGGCGTTGTGGACCGGGCCTGGGCCGCTGGCTTTCCCACAAGGATCGCGGGCCAGTGGCACCCGCCTGCCAGTGCGCGCGGGCGTGTGCGGAGCGCCCTTGGACGCAGCGCCCGAGGCCGGGACGTGAGCTAGGTCCCTGGTGGGAGTTATGTTGGGGGGGGGGCATCGCCTCAGACCAAGCTGACCTACGAGGGTATTGAGGCTTGATCACAGCTACCGCTCCTCACTGTTGCTGTTTTGGGTAGTTGGGGGGAGGGGGAAGTGGTCCCAGCTCAGACAGACATCCGGGCTCCCCTCTCTCGCTCAGAAATGGTGCCTTCGCGGTCCTCCCGCCCCCCGGTCCCTGGTAGCCCACGCCAGGGAACGCCGCAGCAGCCCCGCGATGGATCTTCCTGCTCCCGCGGCGGTGCGGCTCTGCTGCCCTGGGGTCTCCAGGGGAGAAGAGGGAGCGCTGGCTCCACCGCCACCCTGGAAAGGTAGCGAGGGATGGCGGTGCGGACGCGAGGCCTTGGCGCCGCGATGGGGCTGGGCGGCGCCGGCGCGGACGCCAGCCGGGCCCCCTCGGCCCAGACGGGCGCGCCCTGATTTACCAGCCTTGTTAAAGACGCCTTGTAACTTCCCGTCTTCTTGCCGCAGGACCCGGGAAGCCACCGGGCTTGGCCACAGCCAGGCGAGTGGCAGACGCAGCGAGAGCGCACGGGTGCCACCTTGGCACCCGTGGACAACAGGCCTGAACCCCAGGGCGCTTTGGTTGCCTGCGACCCCCATGGCCGTTTAGGCCGCTGCTCCTCTGTGCCAGGCCTGATGCGCCAGGCCCAGGTCCACACTCCCGATGACCCTGGGTGGGGGGGTGCGGGGCCGCCTCCCGGAGCCTCTTGAGTGGGTCCGAGCGTCCACGGACCCACGGCGCGGACGGGGCCTGCCGCGGAGCGCTGCCCGGGCCCCGGCGTCGGAGGCAGTGAGTGACACGCGAGCGCACACGCGTCGATATTTTATAAGCCTCCCGTTAATTAAGCGGATCATTTCCATGACGCCTCCGACACGACCAAGGGCGCCGGTGCGCGGTTCTCGGGTCTGTAGTTCGGTGTCACCAGACGCCGCGCCAGCTGCGCTCGTATTTGTTTGTTCCTGGGCCGTGTTCCTGCAGGGCCCCGAGATACAGTTGTTAATGAGCTCGTGTTTTTCTCCCGTCCCCAAGCCGGGCCGTCCCGGGGCCGGGCGACGTCAGTTCTCTGCGTTCCGGCGGAGCTGCCCGCGCGGCGACTGCGGCGGGTGCGCGCCTGGCGCAGGACAGCGGGCCCGCACCGCGGCTGCGCCCGCGTGCACGGAAAAGCCTGGGTCTCCGCCGGCGGGAGCTGCCGTCGTGGCCGCGGCTCCTGGGCAGGGCGCACGTCCTGGGGACGCAGTGGCCTCCTGCTCCAGTGCCAGGGTCCCTGGGCCTCGGGGAGCGCTCTTCTTGCAGCTCTTGTGATGCGGACTGGAGCAGCCCAGGCGCGCGCGCGCGCGCCCTGAACCCAGCCTGGGTCCCACCAACCCCAGCCCAGAGCAACAGGGCCCGGAGAACCTGGGCCTCGCTGGGCCGGAAACATTCCCCCTCCAGGCTGAGCGCCGCGCATTTCCTTGCCTTTAAGTGACCTCTGTGCGGCGCGTGGAAATCCATTCTTCCCGCCGGAGGGAATTCTTTTAAAGCTTTTCCGGTTTCTTTTTTTTTGGTCAGGAATAAGAGATTGTTCATCTTTAACTAGGCCACATAGAAATTATGATTCAACAGCAGTGTATATTTAATTAGAGTAATCTCACTTGAATTTAATTACCTAATGAATTATTTGTTTAAAAGGTAGAATGTCTTGTTTGCCAAGTGCAGTCCTCTGATAAGAACTTGGGGTGTGAGGACGAGGCGGTTTAAATGGAGGCGGGTCACAGACTTGCATTTTAACCCCTTGAGGGAACCGCTGCTGCCTGGTGCTAGGACCTCAGCCACGCATAGCACTGGGCTGGTTGGGCAGCCCGGGGTTCTGGCCGCAGGGGCCCTCCTCCGCTGTGTGCACCTGTCCCTTGTAAGTGAATATCCTCTGACTCTCGAATCAGGACACAGTCTACTTTCAGTTTATTTTAAGGTTTATTTCGTGTTGCTCTTCTGGCATTTTTCCCTTCCGGTGCAAGTCAGCATGGCTGCCTGTCAGATGGCTCTTCGGTGATGTGTGTTTATCCTCAAATGGTGCCTCCCCCGGGGCTCTCTGCCTGGCCCTGCCCCTCTGAGTCTGAGAGGCCTGCACTCAGGCACCAGGGAGCCACACCAGGGTTTATGGCGAGGGGCGCTGCCACAGCCCAGACACTGACCCTAACTCTAGGTTCCCAAACTGTGGAACAATTTCATTTTCTCTGTCTTCCAGAAGCAAGAGTTAATGATTGCAGCTCACCCCTCATAAGCTTCCTGGTCTCCACACAGTGCAGCCAATGGGAGGTCCCTGCCTGGGGTCCAGAGGGGCGGGGCGACATCCGCTGGAGATGGAACCCTCTTGTGTTCCCACATAGCCCAGAGTCCCAGGATTTCAGCAGGGACCAGCATTCCCGGGTTAGGGATCAGGGCGGAAGCAAGTCACCCCCTCACTGAGGAGCAAACAGGAAGTAAGAGCGCCTCAAGTCCCCTTGGCAGGATTTCCCTGTCATTGCCGTTACTGTTTCATTAATCAAATAATGAACTTTAATTGCAGGCCTGCACATTTTTGGTCGCATAAATATTAAGTATTTTAATATAGTCTTCAACCATGTGGGACGAGGCTTACAAGAAAATAGACTAGTTTGATAAGAACTATTATTTTTTGTTTCTTTTTAGAATCCCTGATTTTTATCACGGCTGTGCATTTTGCAATTGATGCCGCAGCAATAAATGGCTGTTAGATCGTAACACAGCCTTAATCACATTCAATTATGGTTCCAGGAGTGTGTTTCTTGCAAGGACCCAGATCTGCGTGCATGCAGATTTAGAGCTATTTATGAATTTACTTCACATATTTTTCCAAATAACAACTGACAGTAACACGGAGAGAGGACGTGAGATAATAGCTTAGGAATGATAATACATTTCTCAGATCTGAGCAAATCCAGAGATGATTTTCTAGTAAAACCCTCAAAGGAAAGGATATGTGTGGGAGGGAAGAAGTGAAAATACGAAATGGCATATTTTTGTTTGACTCTTCCAAAAATGTTTGCAGTTTAGACCAAGCAGTTTTCTCTCTCTTGTGACTTTGTATCAGCCCACACCGCGCATATAATTAAAGCTAGAAGCTGCAGCCGGAACTCTCTCTAATGGAATCCATGAACAGATACATGTGCACAAAACGCACCTGGAGTGGAGAGTTGCCCACCTCCTGGGTTTCTCGCGGGTGTGCACGCCAGGTGCCACAGGTGGCGATCAGTTACAACCCTGTCACCAGACCCCGTGACCTCCTGTAACAGAAACCCAGCAGTGTCAAGTCACAAAGGTCAGCAGACATTTTGGGATTCGGAGAAACTTGCAAGAAGTCTCAAGGATGCTTAGGGACTCCTGGCATTTTCCAAGACCACTCTTAGAGGAAAATGTGGGCTGTGATCTAGGACTGGGGGGCGGAGTGTCTGAAAGCACCCTTCACTCCCCCCTGGCCTCCTGCTTAGCTGTCAGTCAAGATGCTGCTCCGAAGGTTGAGGTTCTTGGCTGGAGGCGCACCTGCTCCGCCCAAGAACACGTGCACAGCGGGCAGCAGGCCTGCTGACCCCGGTCTCATGTCAGGGGTGTGTGTGTGTGCACCCTGCAAAGAGCTGGGGGAGGAAAAGAGAGGAGGAAGAGGGGATGCTTCCTCCTGCAGACCCCTTCCCAGGGTGCCTTGGCCGCCAGCGCACGGCGTCCCCAAGACCAAGCAGGAGGCTGGCGCAGGGGGCATTCCAGGTGGGAGACACCCCCTCTCCATCCCTTCCAGCTCCCATGGCGCCCTCTCCAAGCCCTGATGCTGCTCGCAGGCGGCCCGGCCGTATCTCGCTGCCATCTACATTCTGGGGATTTCAACACTATCAGTTAAGCCTCCTTCCCTAGGGTCTGCAAAGCAGCACAGTGGTGGCTCCCAGCACGGGAATTAGCCCAGGGCCCAAGGTCAAGGCTTAGTGCATGCACATTAGGCTCGACCAAGAGAGAATTGCCATGAAAACAGCAAATGTGAGTTCACTGTGTCTCTCGTCAGCTGCCGCGCCTCGCTGCCAGCAAATGCATTATCACTGTGGCGGTGATAGCGGTGGCGAAGGCTCAGCGATCATTTTACAAGCTGAAGACTTTGTGACATTATCTCTAGGGTTGAGTTAAGTGGTTTGTCTAAGGTCGCTCAGCAAGTGTGTAATAAATCCAGGATTAGAGCCTTGGCACCCCGCTCAACAGTGCCTGCTGGGCCCGGGGCAGGGACACTTGTTGCTCTGGTAATGCAGCCCTTTGCTCCAGACCCTGCCAGAGCGCGGCTCGTCCCGCCGCCAGCTGGCCCGGGGGCATGCCTGCACCTGCGCGGTGGCCTCCAGGTCCTGGCTGCCAAGCCCTCCTCTCCCTCCCTCCCCCTCCCTCCTCTCCCTCTCCCTCCCTCCCTCTTCTCCCTCCCTCTTCTCCCTCTCCCTCCCCCTCCCTCCCTCCTCTCCTCTCTGCCTCCCCGTCTGCATCTCTCTCTCCTTCCCTGTCCCTGCCCCTTTCCTACCCTTGGTTCACTTATCCCACGAAGCCTCTTCTGCTGTCCTCTATAAGAAATCCACATGCTCTTGCGCCACCAGGACAGAAGCGAATGGAAAGCAGACCGTGGTCTGAGGCAGTGTCCAAGTGAGACGTCCAGGTGAAGCACAGATCCCCAGCCGCTCCGCGGGGCAGCAGTAGGTGCGAGGGCAGACCCACCCGCAGGTCGGTCCTTGCACCTCCTCTGGCCCTGCACGACGACAGGGCTCCACCAGCCCCCTTCGGGGGTTACTGGTTCTGGGCTTTCACTCTGCCCCAAGGGGGCCCTAGAGGGGGTCTACAGCTGGAAGGGGCAAGGGTGGCCCCCCTGCGGGATCTCACCCTCTGCCTGGCCCTGCATCAGCAGGCAGCAGGT
>CM027409.1:83755698-83776339 GCA_015711505.1 Sylvilagus bachmani
CCCGGGGGGCTCCTCCCAGCTCTGCCCTCTGTCCCCAGCCCTCTGCGCTTGCTTCTGCCAGGCCTTCCTGCTCTCGCCCGGCCTCCTTGTTCCCAGCTGAACGCTCCTCCTGCTGCTGCAGCTTGCTGGCACCGGGGCGGCTTGGGCAGCAGATGCATGCTGCCTCGCGGCTCTGGGGGCTGAAGTCAAGGCCAGGGCGTGAGAGGGCTGAGGCAGCCCCACTCCCAGTTCTCGGTGGTTCCCCGGCACCCACGGGCCCCCTGGTTAGTCAATGCCTCTGCATTCACCTGCGGGAGAGTCCTTCCTGGGTGCCACTTCCAAACATGGGCTTCATAAACAACACCAGGCGTGGTGGATGGAGGCCCAGCCTACCCCGTGTGACGTCATCCTGACCAGTTACACCCCGCTGCTTCCTGCAGAGACACTGGGCGGTAGGAAGTCAACCCTTAGTGAAGTGCTCTCCATGGTCCGTCTCTCTGCCTGAGTGCTGGCGCAGACTCTGACTAGTACAAGCAGTCTGGACCTCAGGCGTCAGGAGGAAGCTACTGGGTCTCCCGGTGAGGAGGGGTACAGTGACTGGGTCCCCCAGTGAGGAGGGGTGCAGTGACATGTCAGCGGAAGGGTGACCTGGGTTTGACAGAGTGTGAGTCCAGGGTGCTCTGTAGTCCCACTCAAGACTCGGGAACCAAGCCTGCAGCACTGGGTTTTTCATGGGGTGCAGCGACTGGACAGAGGACATCAGTAGCACAAGGGTGAGTTTGGACTTTGTTCCTGGGTGACCAGCGGTTGTGGGAGGCGCAGGGCCAGGTGTGACAGTCACGGGGGCGTCAGGAAAGGGATCCAGAGCGGAGCTGCGGGGGCAGCACAGCATGAGCCGAGATGAGCCTGCCACGTGCCTGGCGTGCAGGTGGCAGATCCGACCCGGGGCCGCCATCCTCCTCCTCCGGCGCCTGGGTCCTTCTGTGCGCGGACCAGGAAGCTGCTTTGCTGGCTGCCAGGGGAACACATTCCAAGCCGCTCCAGCATTGCTTGGGGGCCCGCTCAGGTGGACTTACCTGCCCGCCAGGTAAGGGGCGCCCAATGTTGGAGGACCCTTGGGACCCCTTCTCTTTGTCCTTTGGACCAAACAGCTCCGCCATCCTCATTCTGAATTTCCAAGTACAACTTTTTTTTTCTGAGCAAAGGATTTTGTGCCTAAATATGTACTTGAAAAACCAGCGAACCAAAGTGCTGCCCAAGTTCCGTTCCGTTATCCTCAGCCTGTGGGATGGTCAGCAGCCCTCCTGCCCGTGAGACGGACGCAGTAAGACAGCTCCTTGCTGTGGTCAGATCCCGGGGTCTTCCTCGCAGCTTCCAGCACAGAGTGGTCACGTGCCCGGCTGATTCCCTGTGCCGTAGACAGTGCTGCGTTACGCAGAAATCTGGATGGACCGCAAGGAGTGGAAAATAATGCTGTCAAGTAGACATGGCCGCCATCGAGAACACCGTAAATACAGATGGAGACGACTTACACACGAGCCTTCCCTTGGTGTCAAGACCTTCAGGTCGTAACACGAAGACTGAGCTAACAGTTCCACCGCACGGCGGCTGGGAAGCAGAATACCAATGCTTCCGCGTCGTCACAGAGCTCCTGATAGACACGGGCAGGAGGAGCAATCCGGTGTCACCGGGAAGAAGCGATGCTTCTATCTCCAACCTCACTCGGCTAACTCCGTGCGTGCTAATATATGCAAAACCTATCTTTGACTATCATCTGCATGCAGCAAACTCGATGTCAATTAGGAAGTGCTATCAACACCCCTGGCATCCTCACTGGGGAATTAAACCTGGCCGTGCTTCCGGGAGTGCAGTGGGTTTTCTGTGAACAGAGGAAGGGAGCGAACATGGCTCGTCAGGTCTGCAGTCCACTCCGGAGCGGCTCACACCTGACTTCGTCATGGCTCTGTGTTACCTAAGAAGCTAATAAAAGATGCTCCATGAATAGCCTGGCCTCGACACTGCCCCCCACAGGAAGAATCAGAGTGTGCAGAGGGAGATGATCCGTGTGTGTGTGTGTGTGTGTGTGTGTGTGTGATGGAGCCAGGTCACTGTGTGTGTGTGATGGATCCGGGTCACTCTGTGTGTGTGTGTGTGTGTGTGAATGTGTGAGTGATGGAGCCGGGTCACTATGTGTGTGTGTGTGTGAGTGATGGAGCCGGGTCACTGCGTGTGTGTGTGTGTGTGTGTGTGTGATGGAGCTGGGTCACTATGTGTGTGTGTGTGTGAGTGATGGAGCCGGGTCACTGCATGTGTGTGTGTG
Organism: Sylvilagus bachmani; assembly: GCA_015711505.1. NCBI lineage: Eukaryota > Metazoa > Chordata > Mammalia > Lagomorpha > Leporidae > Sylvilagus > Sylvilagus bachmani. Next base: position 83,757,998 of record CM027409.1, read on the forward strand.
TGAGTGATGGAGCCAGGTCACTGCATGTGTGTGTGTGTGTGTGTGTGTGTGAGTGATGGAGCCAGGTCACTCTGTGTGTGTGTGTGATGGAGCCAGGTCACTGTGTGTGTGTGTGTGTGTGTGTGTGTGTGTGTGTGTGATGGAGCCAGGTCACTCTGTGTGTGTGTGTGTGTGTGTGTGTGTGTGATGGAGCCAGGTCACTGTGTGTGTGTGTGTGTGTGTGAGTGATGGATCCGGGTCACTCTGTGTGTGTGTGTGTGTGTGTGTGTGTAAGCGTGTGTCTGTGTGAATCCGTCTGTCCACACCAACAGCATGTCTGTCCCCACCTGCATGATAGTCTTCACTTCCCGTGACGCACTGCAGGACACACTGGAACACAGCAAGGCCGTAACGTGTGTGTTGGTTCCAAGAAGTTGGCCACCACTGACTTCCTGTGAATTCCTCCTTGCCCCCCAAACCGCCCGCTCCCTTTCTTCATCAAACCAACCCTTTGTTCCAATCACTTCCCACAGCAGCACTGCCTCAGCCTGTCACTCAGTTCAAGCTGGAGGCCTGGAGAAGCCAGTTCCGTGGCGCAGTTCCTGTCTGTGCTGGGAGGTCCAAGGCCAGGACAGGGCAAGGACAAGGGAGGCCAGGTGGCCCAGCCCCAGTCGGCGGACAGGAGGCACCAAGGGCGAGTCAGTCCTTCCCCTGCCTTCTGGTCTATTCAGGTCCCCAGAGGCAGACACCGACGACGTGACGTCTGAACCGATGCCTGCCATCCAGTCCTGTGAACCGACACCCAGAAGGCAGACCTGTAGCAATGGCTCTGAATTTCCTGCCACTGGTCCCTCCCCCGTCCATTGGTCACCTCTGAGCACGGCTCCCGCAGCTCAGTTCCCTCCCATGGCCTCCTGGGGCGTTTGCTGTGACTCCTCAGTTCTCCTAGGTGCACGCACCCTGAGGAACCCTCCTGAAATTGAAACTCCCGTAGGCTGAGAATGCATTCAATGTCCCCAGTACACGCACTTCCCAGCTTGGCAACGCAGGGCACTGTCGACTCTCCGGTGGCCCCCTGGTGACCGTGGGTGGACAGCCGCTGTGCTCATGGCTGCTGCCAAGCACCATGAGAGAGCATCAGGCCACACATCACTGGCTCGGGCAGAGCTCAGAGGGGCTGCTGCGTGCACATGGCCTATGCACCACTGTGAAGGCCAGAACCTTCGATAGAACCATTGGAAGTTGGCGACCATCTGCACTCTCACTTCTCTGGTCCAGGCCCTCAGAATCCCTGTCTGGGTTCTTACCAGGGCCCCCAAGTCACCCTCTTCATCACTGCTTCTTCTCTGGAGGACGTTGTCCTCAGAGGTGGAGTCATTTTATGACCCTGCTAAAATAGCCTCGATTGCCTCTTTCCCACGGGAATCGGGTCTCCCCAGAAAGTCGCACTGTGCTCAGCCCCTGTGGCTGCCGTGGTCCAGCCGAAGCTTGAAATAAGTGAGCAGCTGTGACTATTCACTCGCCCTCTGCACATCCGTTTCAACACAGCTTCGTGTGTTCTTTGGTGAGATGCTGGGCCTGACCCCTGCCTCCCTGTCGTCTGTCACTCAGCCCCGCCTCTGTTTTCCAGCTCCCAGAGCTCCGCCCAGCATCTCCTTCTCCTTTCCAAGCCCATGTTCCGTTCCCTGGTCTTCGGGATCCACTGGGAAAGCCTGGGCCTCACCCTAGAATCTGCAACTTCAGAGCCCCTGGAAAGCGTGTGGGAGTTCTCGGACCTTTCCCAGGGATGTTTGAGTTCATTAGGTGTGGAATTGTGCTGAGCATCTCAATCTGCGACACACCTGAGGTTCCTGGGGTTCAGGCAACTGTGAGCACATTTCATGTAGGGGAAGCCTTGCCACCCCACTTGATTCCTCAGCTCCAGTGGTCTCCGTGTGACTACTACAGACCCCTGAACCTGGCTTCCACGCCCAGCTCCGCACCCCCTTCCCTGACCCAACGCCGCCTTGTCTGTCTTGCTGACGGCTCCTTTTCCATCCACCTTCCCCTAATTTCTTCTTCTCTCCACCTGAAAACCTCAGCGCCCTCTGTCTCCCTCTCTGCACCCTCCTGGGTACCTTCATCCACGCCCCGGGCTTTGCCTTGTGGTCCCCTAAGTCCATTCCTCCAGAGCAAACCACAGGCAAATATCCAACTGCAATTGGCTCACCTCCACCTGTCCATCACAGACACACCCCTCCCCTTCCTTCCCTGGGATTCCAGAGCATGGAGTAGCAGGATCCTGGGAGAAGCCAGCCCGATGCCTCCCTCGGAGCCATCATGTCCTGTTTTGTTCAACCTCTGCTTCCTCAAGGATTCTTCACTGAGCACCATGACGCAGTAGGGACACAGCAGCTCTGGGCACACACGGTGAACCAGAGGCAGACGCGGGCTGGCCCGTGCGGGTGTCAGCGACCCGGGACTCTGCGGGGATCTCTCCTCTGCTTCTCTTCTTTATCCAGATGCTCCAGGCAGTGCCCTCTGTATCGGCATCTCCCTGGGCACCACAGTCTGCCTCTGGAGCGGCCAGGGTTGGAAAAGCAAATGTACGGCTGGCATTTTTACTCGACTGCCAGCGGCTGCAGACTGGGTTTTCCTGGTTCCCTGGTGCCCTCTTTTCCTTCTGTCTGGTTGCCTTCCCACCTGCTTTCCACTGGACTTCGAAAGCGAGGCTTCTCCACCACAAGCTGACCACGTTGTTTTCATCAAATAATAGTTTTCAAATCTTCCCACTGTCTAGAGAGCAAAGCGAAAAATGTGGAGCAAGGTATAGAAGGGTTCCAAGCTGTTTCCCGATACATCTCCATTCTATCTCAAGCAAGTCTTCTTCTTCTTTTGTTTTTTTAGAATTATTTATTTGATTTGAAAGTCAGAGTTACATAGAGAAAAAAGGAGAGGCAGAGGCAGAGGCAGAGAGAGAGAGAGAGAGAGGTCTTCCATCCACTGGTTCACTCCCCAGATGGCCGCAACAGCCGGAGCTGTGCCGATCCGAAGCCAGGAGCCAGGAACTTCTTCCAGGTCTCGCACGCAGGTGCAGGGCACGAGCACTCAGGCCATCTTCTACTGCTTTCCCAGGACATAGCAGAGAGCTGGATCTGAAGTGGAGCAGCCGGGACTCGAACCAGCACCCATATAGGATGCCAGCACTGCAGGCGGCAGCTTTACCCACTACGCCACAGCGTCGGTCCCAGCAAGTCTTCTTGTAACTTATTTTATTTATTTGAAGGGCAGAGTGATAGAGGAGAGGGAGGGAGGGAGAGAGAAAGAGAGAGCAGCTTCCATCTGCTGGTTCACTCCCCAAATGGCTGCAGCAGCCAGCGCTGTGCAGGCTGAAGCCTGGAGCCAGGAGCTCCACCAGGTCTCCCACCAGGGCAGCAACTCCTAGAATCCCAGGCCTCGTAAGTCCCTCTTCGTTTTAGCAGCACAAAATGGACCAGGGCTGCTGTCACCCACCTCCTGTGTTCCCCTTGGTGAATTCACAAGTGTGGATGTGCACATCCACGAATCCCACACGTGCACACGTGTAGCTGCGGGGGTGAGTGTGTGCACAGCAGTGCCGCGTGGCTTTGCGGTCTGGCTGCACCTTGACTCTCTTCACCTCTTGCCTGCTCCTCAGCTCAGCGCCTACAGCTGGGCGCCCACTGGGTTTTCAAGGCCGTGGCGCAGGTCCACAGAGCATGAAGGTGCTGCGGTTTACGGAACCAGCTCTGTTGTGGAGCAGTCCGTGCGTGTGCGTGTGTGTGTGTGTGTTAGGGCTCCCAGGGAGCCCGCCTGGGAGCAGCAGGGTGGACTGGGACCCTCGGTGCCTTCCGGTGTGAGCCTTGCTCATCACTTGCTGGTTTTGATCATCCCCACGAGTGTCTGTGGCACGCTCTGGGCAGGCCTGGCAGAGAGGAAGGGTGCGGGGGGCTTGAGGGCACTACCTGGGAAGCCACGGCCTCGGGGGGAGAACGGGACAGGCAGAGCAGACTTTGGGGGCAGGGAAAACACTGGGCGGGCTTAGGGCGTGCACAGTGCACTTGGTGGTTTCATGACCTGATGCCACGAGCTGACGGTGTCCCACCGCACACACCGAGATCTGGGAGTGAGAGGGAGGGGAGGTTCTCGGGACGATGTGTGACAGCCTTCAGGGACCCCTGCCCGCGCAGGCCCTCTGCCTGCCCCTCCCTGCCCTCTGCCCCAACCCCTGCTGGCGCTGCCTCCAGTCCTGGCAGGAGAGCGGAGGAGCTGCGCTGCTTGGCAGGGACCGTGTGTCAGCGCGGAGGCACCCGACAGCTCCGACTTTCATCCGGGTTCCTGGCTGTGGGCCAGCTGTCCTCCTGAATCTTACCTGGGGAATCACGGATTATTCTGGAGTTCTTTCAGTATTTTCGTATCTTCATTTTCTCTGCTCAGTGAGCACCAGCCGTAGATGAGACAGCAGACAGGTGAGCACGTCTGATTAGAGTTCCCTCGCTTTCTGCCAGTTCGGTCTCGGGGGATGATGACGGGGTCACGGGGTCTCCCAGCCTCAGTGCAGGGGCAGCGTCACCACACGGGCAAAGTCGGGAACCCCAGCTGTAACCTTGTCCTCAGCTGATGTGTAAACAGCGCTCACACACATGTGCACCGAGAGGTGCACACATCCACCTCTATATGCACAACACATGCAGACACACATAAATACACACGTGCACATACATATACACACATGTGCACACACGTATACACACATGTGCACACATATACACACATACACGTGCACACACATGTGCACACATACATGTGCACACGCGTATACACATGCAGACACCCACACACATAAATATACAGGTGCATGCACACACACATACATGTGCACACACATATACACACATGCAGACACCCACACACAGACACACATAAATACACGTGTGCACACACATATACACACATACATGTGCACTTGCATATACACATGCATGCACATGCAAGCACAGAGCTGGGGACTTCATTAAACACAATAATGTAGGGGCCGGCACTGTGGCATAGTGGGTAAAGCCTCTGCCTGCAGTGCTGGCATCCCATTTAGGCTCCAGTTCAAGTCCCAGCTGCTCCACTTCCAATCCAGCTCTCTGCTATAGCCTAGGAAAGCCACAGAAGATGGCCCAAGTCCTTGGGCCCCTGCACCCACCTGGGAGACCTGGAAGAAGCTCCTGGCTCCTGCCTTTGGATTGGCTCCAGCCATTGCAGTCAACTGGGGAGTGAACCAGGGATAGAAGACCTCTCTCTCTTTCTCACTCTCTCTCTCCCTCTCTCTCTCTCTCTCTCTCTCCTTCACTCTCTGTGTAACTCAAATAAATACATAAATCTTTAGAAAAAACACAATAATGCAAAGGATGATTTTTTCCCAGTTCTATTTTTCTGTGTTGAGGAGTTTAAGCCCCAGGGACTCCATGCCCAGGGGTCTGGCCCCCAGCTTCCTGTGAAAGCCGCCAGGGTGCATGCGGCTTCCCCTTAGAGAAGTCACGCAGCGTGAGCAGGTAGGGCGCGGTGTGCGACCTGCAGAGGAGGGGCACGCCCTGCCGCTGTGGACGTCCTGTGCTGAGTGGGCACCCAGAGGGCCTGGCGCAAAGAGGCCTCCGTGAGAGCTGCTTTTCCTGAGGTCTATTTTATTTGATTTATTTGAAACCCAAAATGAGAGACAGAGACAGAGAATCTTCCATCCTCTAGTTCACTCCCCAGATGGCCACAGCAGCCAGGGCTGGGCTGGCTGGAGCCAGGAGGCGGGAGCTCCGTCTGGCTCTCCCACGTGGGTGCAGGGGCCCCAGCACTTGGGCCATCCCCCCTACTATCGCAGGTGCATTAGCAGGGAGCTGGATGGGAAGTGGAGCAGCCATCCTTGGAACTGCTGCTCTGGTATGGGATGCACCGTGGCCTGCCCGCCTGCCCAGAGGCCCAGGGGATGGCTCCTCAGGAGTTCACAGGCTAGAGACTAAGGGCCTGTGGGTGCTGTCTGTCCCCACCCTTCACCCCAGGGACCCCAGCCAGGGCCTTCATCAGCGCAGGGGCAGGGGCTTGTGTCAGGGCCGGGTCACTGCTGTCAAGGGGGCCTGAGGCCACAGCCACGGGCTCCAGGGCTTGAGGAGTTGGTGTCACTGTGGGGCTGCTGGTCAACCCCTCCAAGGCCTAGCAACTGCTTCTCCCAACTCTTGGTGCAGCAAGTCTGGGCCCACTGGCCATGAGTGGGCGCAGGTGCAAGGGATGGTGGTCATGTCCCGTGGGGACCACAGCCTGGGCCTTCTTGGCAGTGGGGGGAGGAGGGGAGGGCCCCTCAGTTCCTGCATGCCCAGCGATGGCACAGACAGCCTGGAGAGGCCCGGGCAGGCCCCTGGCCCCTGCGCTCGGAGTGTCGGGGCTGTGCGCCCTCCGTCCCCCCATGCGAGCCTGCCCCATTCGTCAGCATGGCCTCTGACCTTTCCAGGTATTCTGATGGTTCTGGGGGAGGTTCTGCTCCGCCCCCTTGCTCACCTGTTCACCTTCTGCTCTTCTCCCCACGTCGGAAGCCAGCACGGCCTCCTCCTGCCGGTCAGCTACACTTCCGTGTTTCATCCCCGGCAACATGCTGCTTCTTAGGTCAGCAGCGATCCAACGCCGTCTAAATCACGATTGATCAGACTAGAGCGGGAGACGTGGCCAGATGTTCAGGCAGTTTAATTAAAACCTCCTTCATTAAGGACGTGCGAGGGAAGGAGAGCCCCTGTGACGCGGCTTCAACTACATGGACTTCTGGAAAGTTCTGGTACATTCTGCTCTGAATTTCCAGGGCCACTTTCATCCAGGAGCTTGAAGGCCTGTCCAGGCACTCGCACCTGCCGGCCGAGTCAGGGCCGTAGGCTGTGCTGGACTGGGCAGGAGTGGGAACCCCCTGGGTGGCGGAGATCCTAACTGAAATGGTACAGCGTGACAGACACGGGTAGGTCCAGCCATGGCGCCCAGCAGCGAGGGATCTGTCAGTTCTGCATGCCGCGGGCATGGCTGGTCCAGAGGTCCTGTTGGCATCTCTCTGCTCCTGTCTGTGCACGCAGCTTCTACGCATCGTTCCACCATCAGGAGGCTCTGCCCACGCACTGCCCAACGGCTCCGGCCTCCTCGCTTTCATCTCCTGCTTCCCAGTTGCAGAGGGAAGAGCCCCTCTCGCTCTGCTTTCCTACAGGTGACAACAAACACCTTTGCCAGGTGCGTCTCCACCTCCCAGGCCCCAGCCCTGAGACAGGTGCCGAAACAGGGGCAGTGAGCGCTGGAGACTCCGTGAAGGCATCCGGCCCCGCACCAGCCTCTGCACACAGCCTCCACCAGCCTCTGCACACAGCCTCCGTGCGCCAAGGTCCCGCCCCTTTGGCTGCCTGTCATCAAGACAGCAAATCTGATGGTCCCAGTGAGCTTTGTTCCGCTTAGGGTCTCTTCACTGAACACCAGCTCTCTTTTGCAAGGTCACTGGCAGTCCTCCGGCTAGCTAGTTCTTTGCAAAAAGTCCATTGTCCATTCTGATTCATTCAGCGACAAGCAACAAAGTAGCCGACTAATCAGGGCTTCTGGGGAAGAGTAACCCCGCCCCGGCAGCCAGAAGCCTGGGGTTGGGGATCTGCAGGGGTCCGTGATGGCACCAGTGCCCAGGCACTTGAAATTCCCCTTCTGTGCCGTCCTTCGCTTGCTGCTACGGCCTCAGCCATGATAGCCACGACTCCGAACGTCACACCCACACAAGCACATTGAGATAGGGAGAGACGCAGACAGGAAGGGAACTACTGACACTGGAAGAACAGTCTGTCTCAAGCATCCCCCGGAGCCCCTGGCCCCAGGGCCCTTAGCTCTGCTCCCATGTCCCCAGCCTCTTCTGGGAACAGGGCGGGGCCTGCTCCTGGCTCGCTGGAGGCTGTGTGGCGTCTGGGGCGGTGCAATGCAGGCAGGGGAGAGTGTCAATCCCGAGAACGACGTCGAATAACATCCAGAGAGCTGTAAGACGGCTGCAGGAAATGCATGGCGTCTTACATTGCACCTCCCGTGGACTTCTGAAGGGCCTCACATACTGAGGGACGCAGAGGGGAGCAGCGGGCCTCCGGGGTGACCAGGCCATGCCGGCCCGAGCGCAGGCCCGGCTACTGCCCTGCGCTCTGCTCAGAGCACCCCTGCAGCACTGCGCTTCCTGGGGCTCATGTCTGTAACTGTTCGAATGTGCTTATGTAGGTATCTGTTTATTTGAGAAGCGGAGTGGACAGAGAAAGACAGAGAAGGAGAGAGAGAGAGAGAAGGGGAGAGAGAATCTTGCATCCTCTGGTTCACTCCTCAAATGCTCACATCAGGCAGCTCTGGGCCAGGTCCACGCCAGGAGAAGGAAGTCCACCGAGCTTTCCCGCGTGGGTGGTGGGAACCCAGGCGCTTGCGCCAACACCTGCTCTCTCCCAGCTACATTAGCAGAAGCTGCATCAGAGCAGGTGTGGGATTTGGCCCCAGGCAGCCTGAGCTGGTTTGCAGGTGTCCCGGCGGTGTTTAACCCACGGCACCACACCTACACCTAACTCGAGTTTTTAACTGACAAACAGTACAGTGTGATTTTTTAAAAGATTATTTATTGGAGAGGCAGAGTTACAGAGAGGGAGGGAGGGAGAGAGAGAGAGAGAGAGAGAGAGAGAGAGAGAGAGAGAGAGAGAGGATCTTCTATCCATTGGTTCACTCCCCAAAGGCCACAATGGCCAGGGCTGAGCCAGGCTGAAGTTAGGAGCCAGGTCTCCCACATCCAGGTCTCCCACATCCAGGTCTCCCACATGGAGAACAGGGGTCCAAGCACTTGGGCCATCTTCTGCTGCTTCTCTGGGCTTATGAGCAGGGACCTGGATTAGAAGTGGAGCAGCCAGGACTCAAACCAGCACTCCCGTGGGAGGAGCTGGCTTACCCCACTGTGCTGCAATGCCGGCCGCCACAGTGTGGTTTTTGAAAGATGTATATGTGACGGAGTGACGGCGTCAAGATCATTAACATCCGTCATCTGAGGTTCTGGGAGTGATGAAATTCTACTCTGTGCCAGTTTTGAAATGAGCGTTTGTATTGACTACGGTTATCACGCGGTGCAATACCCTCAAGAAGCGACTGCTGTCTGAGCTGTGAGATGTGTCCTTTCTCCAACACCTCCCCCTCCCCCTGCACCGTGACCAGCCCAGGTCACCGCCGTTCTCCTCTCCAAGTCAACGCTGTCCGATTTCACAGAAGGATGTCACGTGGTATTCTTTCTGTGCCTGGTGTTTGTCACTTTACGTGACGTCCCCAAGTTCATGAGTGTTGCCCCGAATCACAGGATTTCCTCTCTGGAGAGTGCAAAGCGTGCTCTGGTGTGACTTGACACGTTTCCTTCATCGTCACCGGGGGGTGGAGGTGTGGATCGGTTCCGTGTCTTTGCTACTGGACTCACGCTGCCATGGTGCGTGGCCGCAGATGTCTCTTGGACACACGATGGCCTCACTGGGGCGACCGAGACGCGGACTGCTGGGCCCTGCGCTGGCTCCAGTTTTGGTTTGCTGAGAGCGGCTCCACAGTGTCCTGCACCCTCACTGACTGTGGCCGTCAGCACTTGTCATCTGTCATCTCTGACAGCAGCCACGCCAGCAGGTGAGAGTGACATCTCCTGTGGCTCTCCTTTGCATTTATCTGAGGGTAAGTGATGGCTGAGCATTTTTTGGGTACACGTTTCGGCCATTTGTGTGTCTTCTTTTAAAGATGTCTGTTCAGATCCATTGGTAGGCTATATATTTGTTTATTTTTGTTATTGGGTGGTTTGAGTTCCTTGTATATTTTGGAAACTCACCCATCACCAGACGTGCGGTCTGCACACCGATCCTCCCGGTCTGCAGAATGTCTTTCCGCTCTGGAAATCGTTTCTTCTGCTACGCCAAAGCCTTCAGGTTGGTGTGACCCCACTTGTCTGGGATTGCTTGGCGGCCTGCACTTTTGGGGTCATATCCAGAAAAAGAACACACGGCCGGTGCCGGAGCTTCTCCTGGGCTCTCTCCCACAGTGGTGCAGCGCGGGATTGTGTATGTTTAGAAAGAGCGGCGCTGAGCTGGGATCTACAGTGGAGAGTTCACTCCCGGTATAAACGCCAGGTGTGAAAGCAACCTGCACTCAACTCTGAAACACGTCAGCTGGCATCGCCCAGAGGAGAAAGCTGGTAACCGCTGGCAACCGTCTCTCCCCTCCCACTCCCGGTCCCAACAACCGCTGATCGCTTTCCGTGTCTATTTGCCTACTTTGGACATAGGAAGCATCTTCGGCCCATGGAGCTAATTGCAGATCCTTCACCAAGCTTCACCCAACTCCTGACGGCCCATGCTGGTCCCACATCTGGGACCGGCTGCTCCACCATCGCCCGGTGAGGTCAGCTGTCGTGGTTCCACCTGGGAGTGCGATCAGGCAGCGTTTGTTGTTCTGTGCCTGGCTCACCTCACACCCGTGCCGTCACAAGTGACAGATTCCCTTCTTTTTAGGGCTGAATAGTACTCCCTCGTGTCTGGATACCACATTCTTCACCCGGTCACCCGCCGGTGGGCGTGTCAGTGCTGCCCCCTGCTGCACGGACACGGGAGTGCAGCCCACCCTGGGCATACTGCTCCGGGGATGTTCGATATAGAGGCTAAGGGAGGGTTACCAGATTACACGATAGTTCCATGTCTTCTGTTTTGAGGAAACTCCGTATTGATCATATTAATTTATAACTCCCAACTACATTTTGTCAGAGTTCCCCGGGCCAGCACCGTGGCTTAGCGGGTAGAGTTTCCGTGTGCAGCACCCGTGTCCCATGTGGGCGTCAGCTCCGAGCCTGGCTCCTCCACTTACGATCCAGCTCCCTGCTGACGTGCCTGGGAAGGCAGTGGGAGAAGACCCGAGTGCTTGGGCCCTGCACCCAGGCGAGAGTCCAGGATGAAGCTCCTGGCTCCTGGCTTTGGTCTGGCCCAGTTCCAGCCATTCTGGCCATCTGGGGACCGAGTTGGTAGATGGAAGATTGTTCTCTTTCTCTCTGCCTCTGCCTTTCAAATAAAGATTTTTTTTTTTAGGCAAAGAGTTCACTTTCCCTCACCTCCCCCCAACTCGTCTTTTGTCTTCTTGGAAGCATCCATGCTAACAGGCACAAGGCGACACCTTGTCATGGCAGTGATTCGCACTATTCTGGTGATTACTGATGGTGAGCTTTTGGGTATACGTGGTCATTTGTATGTCTTTTTTTAAATTTATGTATGTATTTGAAAGGCAAAGTTACAAAGAGAGAGCGAGACTGGGGAGGGGGCGTTGAGAGTTAGTTTTATAGCAGCTGGTTCACTTCCCACATGGCCTCCGCGTGGAGCCTAGAACTCCATCCAGATCTCCTCCATGGGTGCCAGGGCCCAGGGGTTGGGCCATCCTCTCTCCCAGGCCTTTGGCAGGGAGAGGATTGGAAGCAGAGCAGCCAGGCCTGGAACCGACACCCATACGAGACGCCAGGTCTCAGGTGGCGACTTAACCCGCCGTGCCACAAAGCCAGCCCCACGTGCCTGCTTGGAGAAGCTTCTTCTTGTCTTCTATGCATCTTCAACTCCAGCTGCTTGGTTGTACGTTGAGCCGGTTGAGCTCCTTATACATTTGGGAGACTAATTCTTTGATGTGTGGTTCGCACACCCTTCCCTGTTCTGCATGTCGTCTTTCCACGCCCTTGACGGTTTCACTCGCTGTAGTTGGATTCAGTCCCATTTGTCCATTTCTGCTTCTGCTGCCTTTGCTTCTGAAGCCATATTGAAGACGAGTCACGTCACGGAGCACTCTCCCCGGTGGCTTCCAGGGGCTTCGACCTGGCTTGGCCAGCGTCTTCCACGTGCCGAGAGATAGAAGTCTGCCGCCCTCTTCCACACGTGATATCCGGCTTAAAGAAGAGACTTCGGTTTCCCCACTGTGTGTCCTTGGCTGAAACGTGTGGGTTTATCCTGTGTCTCTGTCCTGCTCCCTCGTGTGAATGCCAGTATCATGCTGTGTGGGTTACCGCAGCTTTGTGGCATAGTTTGAAGTCAGGTAGGGCTGGTCCTCAGCCCACGAGTGTGTCTTGTGGTTCTGTGTGAGTTCAGGGCTGTTTCTGCGAAGAGCGTTGTCAGTGTCTTGATGGAGATGGCACTGAGGCTGTAGATTGCTTTGGACAGTGTGGACGCTGTAGTAGTATTCATCTTCGCACGAACGTGGGATCATTTCAGTTTCAGTATTTTACAGTTTCCATGTAGAAATCTTTCATCTCTTTATTAAATTCATTACCAGTTACTTCATTTTGTGGTCGGCATTGGAGGTGGGATTCCTTCCTTGGATTCTTCCATGTGACAGCTTGCGACGGGTGCCTACAAGCGCTGCAGATCCTGGAGTGTGATTTTAGCCTGTAGGGCTATGTAAACATACGATCCTGTCGTCTCAGTCGGGGACGGTTAGCTTCTTTCTTTCTTGTTAAACGCCTGTTCCTTCTGGCTCAGGCTGGGACCCGTAGAACCGTGATGCACGGGAGTGAGCACCCACGCTTGCTTAGCTTGGTCCAGGACGTGGGGGAGAAGCTCACTGCTTCCCCCGCGGCAATTTGCTAGCTGTGGGCTTCTCACACGCGGCTGCTCTTGTGTTGAGGTACATTCCTTGTACACCCGACTTGTTGGGAGTCCTTAATCATGAAGCTACGTGAAATGTCATCAGTGACTTCTTTGCATCTATGCAAACGACCATGCGGTTTGTCCTTGCTCTGTGTACGTGAGGCACCTGTTTGTGGAGTGTGTGGGGAGTGTCTTGAGTCCTGGAAGGGACCCCACTTAGTGTGCGGTTGAAGTTGCTCGCAGCTATTTTGCGCCTATGCTCATCAGCTGTATTGGCTTATAATTTCCTTTTTCGTTGTCTCTTTGCCTGACTTTAGCATCAATGCAATACGGACCAAGTAGAGTGAATTTAATTCTCTTCACTATTTTAAAACAGTTTGAGAAAAATTATTATTTGTTCAATTTTCTCTGTTGGTAGAATTGAGCATTAAATCCATCAGGTCCTGGGCTTTTCTTTGACAGAATATGTTTTGATATTGATTTAATCTCCTTATATATTGATCTGTCCATATTTTAATCTTGGTAGGTTATTTGTGTCTAGGGATTTACCCATTTCTCTGAGTTCCCGAGCGCTGGCTGTGCTCGCGCTGACCGGTCCTAAGATCACCTGTGTCCCTCTGAGGAGCCTCCTCTTTCACCTCCGCCTGGCCACTTTCATCTTTTTTCCTTTGTCTGCTACAGCTCTGTCACTCTTCTTTGTCTTCTCAGGAAAACCAACACTTGTGTTGCTGGCATTCCAGCTCTCTCTAGTCTACATTTCATTCATTTTGCTCTGATCTTCATTCCTTCCCTCTTAATTTTGAGTGTCTCCATCCTCAGTCTTGTTCCTTGAGCTGCAGTGACAAGTTATTGGTTTAGGATCTTTCTTCTTCTTTTTGATGTAGCTGCTCATTATCTGAACATTACTCTTTTTTTAAAAAAAGATTTATTTATTTCAAAGACAGAGTTACAGAGAGAGGTAGAGCCAGAGAGAGAGAGAGAGAGAGAGAGAGAGGTCTTCCATCTGCTGGTTCACTCCCCAGATGATCGCAACAACGGCCAGAGCTGCACTGATCTGAAGCCAGGAGCCAGGAGCTCCCTCTGGGTCTCCCATGTGGGTGCAGGGGCCCTAGGACTTGGGCCATCCTCCACTGCTTTCCCAGGCCACAGCAGAGAGCTGGATCTGCAGAAGAGGAGCAGCAGGGACTCGAACCAGCGCCTGTATGGGATGCTGGCGCTGCAGGCTGGGGCTTTAACCCGCTGCACCACTGCACCAGCCCCTGAACGTGACTTATAACTGGCTTGCTGTGTCCTGTAGGTTTTGGTATGCTGATTTCCATTTTCTTTTGCATTGAGGAATTTAATTTCTCTTTAATGTCTTCATTGGAGGGTTGTTTATCCAGGAACACGCTGTTTAATCTCCGTGTACTTGTGAAGCTTCTCCGGCTCTGGCTGTTATTGAGTTCCAGATCCACAACAGCGTGGCTAGAAAGTTTACCGGGTGTGGGCTCAGCTTTCACAGCTTGCCGTGGTTGTTCTGTGGCCCAGCACCTGATGTGTCCTGAAGAGCGTCTGACAGCTGGGAACGAGAGCCCCACAGCTGCTGAGGACGTGGTCACGCATGCCTGTTAGGTTCTGCAGAGCAGCTTGGATCCGATGCTTCCTGGTGGGTGTTTTGGTTTGGTTCATCTGCCCATTCCTGGAGTGGCGTGATCCAGACCCCTGTTCCTTACTGTGGTATCTTCCGTTACTCTGTTAATACTTTCTCTACACATTTAGGCGCTCCAGCATTAGGCACGTACATATTTGTAATCACTATATCCTTTAGCATTATATAACGACCTCCTTTGCTCGTCCCACAGTTTTTATTTAAAGTGTATTCTGTTTGATATAAATATTGCCACCCCACCTTTTAGTTACTGTTTGTATAGAACACGATTTTCCGTTGCTTTTCGTCTGTGCGTCTCCCGGGTGCCGTGGCTCTCTCTTGCGCAGCACACGTCTGAGTCCCACCTGCTCTGCATGCAGCCACTCTGCTTTCTAACTGGAGAGCGTGTGTCATCCGCGTCCAAGGTGGCCGTCGGCAGGTACCTTCCTGCCGGTTCGTTAGCTGCTGCCCGGTTGTCTCACGGATCCTTCTCTCCTCCTGATCTCGCCGCATTCCCTTGTGGCCAAGTGATTTCTCTGTAGCCGTGTTTCGAGGTCTTGCCTTTGATTTTTAATGTATCCATGGCAGATTGTTTGCTTTGCGGTTGCCATGAGTCTTACTGAAACCATATTTTTATGGCATGTAATGTTGTACTAATAGCAGCTTAAGTTTGTTAAGGAAAGAAAAAACCAAAAATCCAAATTCTGCCTTTTATCTCCACCCCTTATTGAATTTTTAATGCAACAATTTGAGTCTATTTGTTTTGCATTTCCCTTAACAAACTGTTTAGTTATTATCTTTACTGCTGTAACCCAGCACTCAATGCACACAGATTCCTATGCCACTGCAGGGCGGCTGGAGCGCCCAGAACTTGTGCCTCCACGCCGCTGGTCGTGCACGGCCTCTGTCACAAACCGATGTGCTCATTTGTCCAGCTTACACACCCCCCGCCCCCGCCCAGGACTGGTCTGCCCTCAGCTTTGTTTACCTGGGAAGCCTTCCTCTCCGCAGCTCCACCCTGAAGCCCAGCTGTTCAAGACACAGGACTGGGGACAGCTCGCCCCCCTCCTGTGCTGAGACATCGGCCGCCGCGGGACGCGAGAGCAGCCTCCCGTGATCTGCGGTTCTCTCTCTGCCTCAGGACCCTGTCCATCACGGCCGCTGGCACCTCCAGCCTGAGGTGTCGTGGGGCGACCTTGCTTGAATTCTATCTCTGGAGACCTGAACCCTGCTGTTACTTCCCACACCCTTATCTGCATGTGGAATGCCTTCTGTTTTCTAACTAAGCTTTCTGTGTCTTCGTCTGCCCCTACCCTAAGAGCCAATGTCGCACACGTTTAGTCTCTTAAGCTGCCTCACAGACTGTGAGATTCTTCACCGCCTTTTCCCACCTCTGACTGTATTTCCCCGGCTTGGACTTCACTGATCTCTTTTTCTGCCCCGTCAGTTCTGCTGCTGATAATGCAGACTGCGTTTTTCATTTTGTTCATTGTATTTTTCAGCTCCAGGTTTTGTTTGGTGTTTGAAAATTATTATTGCGATCTCCTTGTTGCAGTTATTGCAATTTCTTCCTAAACGTGTGAGTTGTTTGTCTGCGTTTTCTTGAAGTATGCGGAGCCTCCCCTCACGGCTGTTTTGAGTTCTTTGCCAGAGAGCTCACTCGTCTCCACCCTCCCAGGGTCCATCACTTGGTCCTCGTTTTGTCCACCTGTCGATGTCATGTTTCCTGACTCTGACTGATCTGTGTGATCATGTGTCAATGTTTTCACGTTGATGAAGGCAGTGTTTACATCACCCTTTGTATTCAAGCTGTGTTCTTTAACAGCACCACTGTCTGTGACAGCTACAAGCAACACAGTGCGAAGGTGCGACCCCAGGAACAGGTCTGCCCCGGAAGGAAACCCCTCATCCACCAAGGCTGACGTGGTGCCAGGCTTGGACCGGGTCCCCGGCCACTCATTTCTGTGCTTTCGCTGCAGGCTCTGTGCCCAAGACTGTATCGATGGCCAGCAGTGACGCAGGCCAGATCACCCTGTGTCCCTGCTGGCCTGGAGCCAGGGACCAAGGGGGTCTCTCTGACCCGTGTCCCACCCTGAAATCTGGTCCCTGGACAAAATTCTGTGCTTACTTCCCTTCTGTCTCCTAGGTGACAAGCTGTGCTGCTGGGGGCTGGACAAGGGGGGCACGGACGACGTAAAACCGTCATTCTGACTCGCTCAAGCTGTCTCCTCTTATTCCTGCAGGCGCCCACCAGGCACCCTGCGCTCAAGGGAGGGTGTCTTTGATCGTGGATCACTGCTCCGACTGATGTTGCTATGTGGAGGGCGAGTGCCGGGGAATCCTACCACTGCAGACCTCATGTTTATATTGGAATTCCACTTTGAGTTGATTTTTGTGCATGGTGTGAAATACAGCACCAATCCATTCACTCACTCATTCATTCTCTCTCTCTCTCTCTCTCTCTCTCTCTCTCTCTCTCTCTCTCTCCTTCTCCTTCTTTCACTTGTGGACAAGCAATTAGGATTGGCTCATGGGCCTGAGTCATTGCTCTGTGTCAGGAGGACAGAGACCAGGAGGACAGAGACAAAGTAAATACATAAAGGACAGACAAGTGGGAGAACTCGGCCCTGGCAGGATACGGGACCCACTCAGGTGCTTCGGCTTCAAGACAAAAGCTCCCACCCTAAAGTCTCCAATCCTAACCCGTTAAATCTGTCTCCATATGATACTAGGTATGCCTCTTCGCTACCTATGACACGGATGTTTCAATTTGAAGAGAAAACGTGTGTGTGTCCATATCAATTATAAATCAAGTATTTTATAATAGATTTAGAATATAAATGAAGCAATTGTGATTGTGTTTAAAAGATAATCACCCCAAATTATTCCAAAAAATAGCTCCCTTTGTTTGAAGTAGGATGCACCTGTCTCAGGATTGAAGGTGGCCAAAGAGACCAACCGTGCCTCACAGTCTGGGCTGCCCTGAGACCACGTTCCCACACGGCTGCACCGACGGAGCAGCCGGCACCGCCCGCCCTTTGCTATCTCCTGGAGCTGCCCTCTGGGTGCTCTGGGTGCTCTGGGTGCTCTGGGTGCTCTGGGTGTGTGTCCTCGGAACAGGACAGGGGGCGTTTCCCGAGGCCGTTCTGCCACTTGGCACCTGGGTGGCATCTGTATTCTAGTTCTGTGTTTATCTTCCACTTTGCTTCATTTTGCTCTGCTTGTTTGAGATGCAGGCTGTTTAGGGAGCCCGGCTGCCACCCTCGCAGAACCCCGTAGACCTTGGGGGATAGAGCAGCCCTTTTCTGTATGGGGTTTCCAAACTGAACTTTGCAGTAATGCAGTTTGATGATTCTGATGTGGAGTCTGTCTCCAAGCACGTGCAGGGCGGAGCTGGGCCTGCCGCATGGCACAGGTGCACCGAGAGGCCCTCGTGGGGCGGCAGGCCGGGGCTGGTTTACCACTGACAGCAGGAGCTCGTCCAGCAGTGGACGCTCTGGGTGAATCATCGTTCATTTATTAGTTTTAAAAGATTGGCACCTTCCTCCACATGCGATGAAAGATGGGAGAAGCGCTGTCTGGAATTCATGCTTCATTTTGATGGCGACTTCGATCTTGGAGGTTTTATAAAAATATGGGGCTGCTATTGTCACAAGCGCGGAGCCAAACTCTGCATCTCTCGTTGAAATTTGAGGGTCACCGCTTGTTTTAAAAGTTCATTTTCATTCATTATTTATTTGGGGGATGTTTACCGCGTGCTGGAAGCAGAGGCTGATGGGAGCTGAGGCTGACAGCAGGGGTGCACTGAGGAGCGCTGACAGGGCAGAGGGTACCACCCCTGCCGGGAGCCACACTCCTCTGACATCCGTCTCGGAGGAGAGGCTTTGGCAGACAGGCGGCTGCCTGGGGCAGGGTGTCATTCGGGCATCTTCTCTCCTTCAATTATCCAGCCGCTGATAAAAAAATAAAATAAAATAAAGTTTAAAATTTGACATGATTCACTAAGTTAGTCATCACAAGTTTGCATAGAATTCAATTCTGGAGCTATTGGCTCGACCTCCTGGTGGGAAGGAATTCGATTGAGAGCCCTGGGAAGCT
>CM027409.1:83776439-83811439 GCA_015711505.1 Sylvilagus bachmani
GGGGGGGGGGGGGGGGGGGGGCCCCCCCCCCCCCCCCCCCGCAGTCAGCGGCCAGTCACTTGAGCTTAAGCCACAGTCTGGAGGTTGGAGAGGGTGGTGCTGGGCTCTGTTTGCTGCCTCATGTGCCCATTTTTAAAGGCACAGTGAAAGAATCAATGCCTTTGACTTTTCCTTTTGGTAAAAACCACCCAGGCACATTTCAGAAAACACAGGCAATGGTGTGGGAAGAATCCTCCTTCCTCACGCCCTGTGCCTGTGCCGGGCACGGGGAACACCAGCAGCTAAGCTAAGGGTCACGTGGCTACGTTTCACGCACCGTTTTGTGCCCAGATAGTTTTGTTTAAAATGATCCTGTCAACATTGCACAATCTCACTCCGTGCGCTCTGAAATGCGCTAATCTATTAGGTACACGTAGTCTTTGTAGCCGTTTTCCACTCCAGGACAGCAACTGGGTTTGGGAATTCGAAAGTCGTGTTTGATGATGTTATGAACGACCTTGTGCTTGAGCCCGTATCATTCTTTAATTGGCGCCCTGGATTGGCTCTGCATAAATCAAATTCCTGGAACAAAGGATGCGCACTTTTTAGACGGCCTTGGAAGGCCATCGCCGGTTGCGCCTTGCAAACCTTCTCAATCTCGAGATTCTCCAAGGCAGTTTCCTCTTACCTGTGCTCACCGACGTGGACATCCTAGTGGAAACATCAAAATACGAAGTACAAATATGTGCATTCAATCAGCCAAGATAGCCGTTGGCCCCGTTAGCATTTCTTCAGCTGCCAAAGGTCGGTTTTCCCGCCCGTGTTCCAGGTGCGTATTCAAAGCTGGGACACCATCGTCCAAGATGGCGGCACCTGTCATCTGCGGTTGCTTCAGTGTAGAAGTGTAGAAGCCACCGGATGACGCTTTCAATGTCGCTCTTGGACTTGGCAGCAGCCGCCAGGCGTTCATGGTGCAGGTACAGCGCGGTCCCCGCTGCAGTGCCCTGGGGAAGCCCTGGGCGGGCTGGAGGCACCCCCTGCACTCTGCGCAGCTGGCACTGGGTCGTCCTCGGCCCCGGGCTGCAGTGGGTGACGGGTCTTCCCAGACCCAACAGCGGCCCTAACTGTTTACCTTCAGGAACACGATTTTTCTAGGGTTTTTGCCAGTTTCTCACTGAAACCAGTCCATGACTCTTTTCTGTAGACATTGAGCCATGGCAAAAATAATGAGCAGTGTCACCACTGACGGGGGCTCCACAGTTCTCGGTGGTCCCCATCCTTGAGATTCCCACACCCGAGTGTCTCAGCTCTGCCCTGCGGGGAGGGACCCGCCCGGCGTCAGGTGAGCAGGGGAGGCTGTGGATGCGCCCGAGACAGGCGGCCGGCAGGAGGCTGGGCTGGGATTCACAGCCACATAGTTTTGCCTTTTTATTTTTATTTGTTATTTCAATTTATCCTGGAAACGTGGATAAGCAACCCTGCTGTGAAGAATCGAGACAAAGGACCCTGTCTGCCTTCTGGGAAGAGGCTCAGGCCCTAAGGAAGCCCCCAGCAGTGCCCCAGCTTCTCCAGGCCAGCCTGGGCAGGGGCCGGCCCTTCCTGGGGAGCCTCTCTCCGTAGCACCCGGCCTCGGCCTCGGCCAGACTGGGGGCTGGGGTGGTGGCACCTGTGGTGCAGGAGGGCGGGGGCCCGGAGACAGGCAGCTGCAGGCTCAGAGACGAGGCCGGGGCGGGGGGCAGTCACGCACGTGGCTGTTGCCCGGTTCAGAGCTTCAGAGCGGGCAGTGTGGTCTTAGTACCTGTGCCCTGCTGGGCCTGGGCGACAGTGGAGGCTGGACCCAGCGTGGGAGGCACAGTCGTGCAATCTCTCTCTCTCTCTCTTAAAGATTTATTTATTTATTTGAAAGTCAGAGTTACACACAGAGAGAGGGAGAGACAGAGAGAGAGAGACAGAGAGAGAGAGAGAGGTTTTCCCTCTGCCGGTTCACTCCCCAATCAGCCGCAACAGCCAGAGATACGCTGATCTGAAGCCAGGAGCCAGGAGCTTCCTCCAGGTCTCCCACGTGGGTGCAGGGGCTCAAGCACTTGGGCCATCTTCTGCTTTCCCAGGCTATAGCAGAGAGCTGGATCAGAAGTGGAGCAGCCAGGACTCAAACCAGCGCCCACATGGGATGCTGGCACTGAAGGCGGCGGCTTTACCCCCGACACCACAGTGCCGGCCCCACAGCCATGCACTCTCCATGTAGCCTTTCAACTTGGCACCCGGGCGGAGGTCCCCAGTCCCCGCTGCACCGGGAGTGCTGGTGGAAGGGAACCAGGAGGAGCCACGGAGATTCTCAGTGGCGCGGCTTAGCCGTGGCTGCCAGGCGGAGGAGGAGTTGGCCGGAGCCGAGCACGGGAAGTCACGAGGAAGCGGCCAGCGAGAACCGCATGACTGCCCGGGGCGCAAGTGTGCCGGCTCTTCTGCCTGCTGTGGGCTAGCAGGAGGAGTGGGCCCGGCTCGGCAGGCCTCGGTCAAGTTCCCCCTTTCCCCACACAGCCGTCCAGCTCTGCGTGTCTGCAGCCCAAGGATCCTGAGATTATTGAGCTGCGTGCAGAACCCTGCCTCTGGGCCAGGGCTGCCACTCCGCCCAGCGCCGGCTTTGCAGCTCCCAGCATCGGCGGCTGCCTGCGGAAGAGCCACCAGGGCCGGGTTCACTGCTGGGCAGGCGGGGGCGAGAGGAGGGGTCCAGTCACCGCTCAAGCCCAGGCAAACCCCTCCCGGTCTGCTTCTGCACACTTTGCCCGGCTCGGGGGCGGCTGCAGGCTTGCCTCTGATCTGGGCTTTAAATGCAGCCTCAGTGGGTTCAGGCAAAGGGGTGCAGGGTGGCCCAGAGCCAAGCCCCTGGGTCCCTGCCCTGCTGTCTGAATCGCCTCCCAGGGGACAGCGGGCAGGGGAGGGGCAGACCCCCCCCCCCCGTCCCCCCGTCCCCACCTCCCAGCCTATTTACAAAACCCTGAGAACATTCTGTCTCCACAGAAATACTCTTCAGATTCTTTCTGGTTCATGAAAGGGTAGGAGAGTATTAAATAATTTTATCTGAAATCTGAAGTACCCCGTGAGGAGGATAAATGTTTGGCTTTGTTTTGGGGCTGTTGAGAGATGTCTTTGATTTCTAGTGTTTGCTAATCTTTTCGTTTTCCTGAGTACAGGTAATTCTATTATAAATTAACAAGGTAAAGTAAACCAACAGTGGGGCTTTAATGGCATCTAATGACTTGGTATGCTGAAGTATCTCACAATTGAGATAATTTGCCTGAAAGTGTTGGTATTTAGTGAATAGAATTTATGGTAATTCCCTGCTTTCTCCCTAACTGCACAGTAATCTTGGGAACAAGGAAGTAGAAGCGCAGTGAGAATTCTGAACTGGAGCGAAGCTGTACATGAAAGTGCTTAAATTGTATCTGTTTGTCTTTGTTTCAATAGGAATCCAAAACAAAGTTAATCTGATCAACAAGGATCAATGGAGAAGTGAGTGAGGATTCGCGTTGCTTTGAAGCTGTTAAAAGCGAGGAGATAATCCTGGCAGACAATGGAGTCTGTAATGCACAGGCTGCCCCGCTGAAGGCCATTGTGGAGCGGGGTTTGCTGGGTTTCAGGTTTTAATTTGCACTGTACAAGCAGGTGCAGTGACGGAGTCGGGCTGCTGTTGTTACACTGTTGCCACTACTGGCAAGCGAAACGCATGATTAATCCAGCTTTATGCATTTGATAATGCAGAGTCTGCCGCGGCTGGCCTGCCTCTGGCTCTGTGCTCCTCCTCAGGTGCTTCCCCTACCTGGGGACTCTACCCCAAGAGAGAAACGGAGACAAGTTAAGGCAAGTCCGCTTTCGAATCTGAAAACCAAAAATTCCGCAGAAAAATTCTACAGAAACATGGCTGGGGGCACTGAGGTGGGACACACCTGCTCCCAAAGCCCAGGGCGCTGAGCCCCTCCCGGGACCCCCAGGCATGGGACCCCTGGGCAGTGCCCCCGCCCTCCATCCGGGCTGGCCTGCGAGCCCACCCCAGCCCTGCTCCGGTGGTCCCGCACGGCTCTGTAGAGAGGGATGGAGATGCTTCCGCCTCTCCTTGCTTCTCTCTCCGTGGTGCCCGGAGTTGGAGGCCGCCGGGGTCCAGTACCGCAGGGCTGAGGGGTGGGGGCTCAGGCTTGTTCCCAGAGACACATGGGTGAGGGTCTTGGGCTTCAGGTTGTCAGTGTTCGAGGAAGGGGAAGAGGACGGGCAGGTGCGCCCCGGCACAGCCCTGCAGTCTTCCCACGGGCACTCTGTGTCACTACTTTCCGTCTGGGGCTTGGATGAGACACGGCCTCTCATTCTTGCATCTGGAGTGACAGACCACGGGCAGACACAGTCCCCATGAGAATCTCCCTCTTCAAGGTCCTGCTGACCACATCGCCATGGTCGGGCACAGGCGTGAGATACGTGGATTTCTCGCCTCGGGAGTAACCACTTCCCTTGAAGTAGCTGCCGGCTCCTCACTCCCGTGAGCACTTGCCGAGGCCTCTGGCGGGCCCCAGGTTGCAAGGGGCTGGAGCGTTCCCTTGGGAGTGCTGCACACGGCCCTGCGCGGAGGCTGCCCAGGGAGGCCCCTGTGGGCCAGTGTCGGGAGGTGGAGCGTCCGCCGTGTCAGTGAGCATGCCCAGCTCCAAGGATCAGCCAGTGGGCTCCGTGTGGGGGGAGGGACCCCAGGACCATGGAAGCGGGAGCTCAGGTGGGTGGGAAGGGACTGAGCCGGTGAGCAGCGCGTTCAGGTGGAGACCAGCCCACATCCTAGGGAGCTGGTGGGATTGTCCGGCTGGAGGCGGTGGTGACATTCCCCACCTGTCATCAGCCTGGGCCCTGGGGGTGGGCTCAGGCTGTCCTGATGGGGGAGGATGGTGCACACCTTCCGGTGGTCATTTCACACCCCTCTGGCCCTGGGCAGGTCACTTAGGTCCGTAGAAAAACAGCCCCATGTGGGTTCTGAGAATGAGAGGCGATGTGCGACCGGGCTGACCCATGGGCTTCAGGCCGTGGGCGTCTTTGAAGTCTTTCCTTCTCCCGTGGCTTCATCCCAGAAAAGGACACCTGGAGATCAGAGAAGGAAGCAGCAAGGCTGGCTGGGGCAGGCTCTCCCTGGCCGCCCACGGCCTTTCTGCTCCTTTTCCCCTAAAACCACCTGCCCCCGCTGCTCCCAGGCGGGAGTGGGTGGAGTGCAGGCTCTGCTGGGTATCGCGGGGAGACCATGGGGAGGCCATCGGTTCTCTGAGCACTCACGTGTACGAAGCCACGCTGGCCATGAACGCAGGCAGCACCACTGTCACACAGCGCTGGCATGGTCCCCACAGCAGGTGCCCATCGAGTTCCTCTGTGGCTTCTGAGTCCTCCTCTGGGCTGGGGGAGCGGCCGCCGGGGAGGCATCGCTGAGTCCCGGTTTCCAGCCTCATCCAGTGGGCACCTGCTGCGAGGAAGAATGTGTGGCTCTTGCACTTTCCCGGGAAAGACCTCATTTTCGTGGCTGGACAGTGCCCACAGGGCTGGAAACACCAGCAAATGCTGATCCCAGGAATCCCAGCCTCTCCACAGGGCTCCGCCTGCTCCCTGGCCTCCCGGGGTGGGGGTGGGTTGGCCAGGAAGCCAGCAAACAGCTCCTACTTTCCTGAGCACTGGTGTAGACACCCCGTCGGGCGGGTCCCTGGCTCCTGAGACTCAAATCATTTAGCATCTTTATGGGCGAGTCTGCGAACCCACCGGCGTTTTGTGGGCCTGTAGATTTTCCTCGGCGTCATCTGGCACCGTGCCTGCCGACTGGCTCTTAAGGGACTTTGTTTTCTTTGTCACAACCTGCACCGTGAGACTCCCCACAAAGTGGGCGGCAGCTTCAACAGGTGGTGGGTAGGACCCTCCCCGGTTCTGCTCCGTCCCTGCCGGCCGCGCAGCCCGGCCACGAAGTCCACATGGCCCGGGGAGAGCGTTTCGTGGCAGGAACTCCAGGTGGGAGTTTGCCTATGGGAAAAGTCTCAGGTTGTGCAGAGAGTCACGCAAAGCCTGTTTTCCCCATGGCCGTGGCATCAACTTTTGCAGTCAATTTACAAACACAGGCAGCCTCTGCGGCCCCTGATTACGGCACACGAGGCCCCCAGTGGAACTTCCAGAACCCAGTGCCAGGGGGAGCGCAGCAGCGCAGCGGCGACGGAGGAGGGAGTCCCTGCGGCCGGCTGCGGCGGGGCCTCACGGGGGCCAGGGCACCGCCGAGGCGTCCTCTCCCGTCCCTCCCACGGCTTGGCTGGCGCTGTCCTCGCACAGAGGTGCCCGCCCGGTGCCAGGCCCAGCCCTGCAATTAGAGGCAGACTGCAGACAAACGAAGAGGCCCGGGGCTGGAATTTCCGTCTTCGTAATGTCGGACCTCCGCCTCTGCACTGCCATCTGTCTTTGCAGCCAGACGGGGAAATGAGGCATGCAGCGGTCGGAGGAGTCCCTGCAGGACGGGCAGGCGAGGAGGCAGTAGGGACCGTGTCGCGTTTCCTGTCCGCCTAGGCTGCAGCTGCACAGATCGGTGCCCCCAGGAGGCCCCGGCTCTTCCGCACAGAGCTTGCAGCCCTCAGCGGGCCCCCGCGGTGGTCATGGGCTCCTGGCTAAGGGACGGAGAAGGGGAGCAGATCCCGGCGACGCTGGCCCCAGGCAAGGCCTCAGAACTGCCCTCCCTGTCCAGTGTCAGCCGGACGCGTGTCTGCAGAGGAGGCCAGAGACCGAGGGCTGAGCGGGCTGTGAACACACGGGTCTCCAAGAAGAGCCAAGGGCCGGCCTCAGAGCTTGCACTTGTCCCGCGAAAGAACCGTGGCCGCCTCTGGCGCCGGCCTCCCATCTGGGCACTGCTTGGAGTCCCGGCTGTCCACTTCCGGTGCAGCTCCCTGCTCGTGGCCTGGGAAAGCAGGGGGAGACGGCCCAAGTGCTTGGACACTGCCACCCACAAGAGAGACCCGGAGGAAGCTCCTGGCTCCAGCCTGGCCCAGCCCTGGCCACTGTGGCCATGTGGGGCGTGAACCAGCAGATGGAAGGCCTCTCCCTGTCTCTGTCTCTCCTCCTCTCTCTCCGAAACTCCCCTTTCTAATGATAGATAAATCTTAAGACAGAGAGAACATGGCCTCTCTCCCCATGAGAGGTAGGTTCCGCGTCCTTAGGTTTGCCCAGCAGGCGCCTGGTGAGTGGCGGGTCTGGGCGAGGACTGACTGGTTCTGGTGGAGGTGCCGGGGATGGACCCAGGTGCCGCATGCTGTTGCAAGTCCACGTCTGGTAGAGACAGCTGAGCAGCGCTGACGATCCCTGCAGACTGTCCGTGAACTCGGACCTCCGGGCTTGGGGACCCACACGTCCCCTGCCTGCCCAGGCCCCGTGACAGGTGCCAGCAGGGTCCGATGTCTCAGTCGCACCCATGGAGTCCACTATGCTGCCACATGGAGTCCAGGGCCCTCGGATTCCTCAGGTCCCGCCCACTCATCACTGTCCCCACTTCCTGGTGAGCGCACGTGTTTTCCTCTTCCGGGATGCCGTATGGTTGGACACACAGATTGGCTTCTTCCACTGAGTACTGCGTATTCAAGGCTCCCCAAAGTCTTTTCAATGATTCATGTACTTATTTGAAAGGCAGAGTAACAGAGAGAAGAGACAGGAAGAGATCTTCCATCCTCTGACTCACTCCCCAAATGGCCACAATGGCCAGGGTCAGGCCCGGCCAAAACCAGGAGCCTGGAACTCCATCCGGGTCTCCCACATATGTGGCTGTGGCCCAAGTACTCTGTCCACCTTCCGCTGCTTTCCCAGGTGCATTAGCAGGAAGCTGGATGGGAAGTGGAGCAGCCGGGACGGGAACCAGCGCCCAGAAGGGATGCGGTGTCTCGGGTGGAGGCTTAGCTGGCTCCCCTGCCCCCAGCTTCCTAGTGCATTTCCTTGTCTCTGAGTCACATCCACTGTCTGTTGCCTAGGTTTATTATCCACTCACCCATGGAAGGGCATCCTGAGTGTTTCCAGGGTTTGACGATTATGAATTAAACAGCTATAAACATCCTGAGCAGGCTCTGGTGGACGCTGAGTTCTCAAGTCCTTCGGGTAAATACCGAGGAGGATGACTGTTGGCTTCTAAAGGACACCGATCGTCAGTCTTGTGAGAAGCTGCCATAGTGGGTGTGCAGTTCTGCATTCCCACCGGCCGTGAAACCGTGTTCCCGCCGCTCCACTCCCTGGCCAGCACGCGGGACGGTCAGTGTTCTGGAGTCCGAGTGCTGTGGCAGGTGCGTAGTAGCATCTCATTTATTCCTGAGGACATATTTTCCTGTGCTTGAGCTGTGTATCTTTGGTGAAAAGTCCGTTCAAATCCTTTGCTCATTGTTAAAATCCTAGGTGATTGCTGGGTCCAAGAGTCCTTCATACATTCTGGAAGAGTCTTTGCTAGAATTACTTCTGCCAAGTCTGTGGCCTGTGATCTCACTCTGCTGACATTGTCTGTCACACAAGGAAAGAGTGTTATGTTTAATGAAGTTAGCGTATCAATTCTTCCCACTATGGATTGTGGCTTCTGCGTTGTCTAAGAGACACTGGGTCATAGATTTTCTCTTGTGCTGTGCGCAGAGTATGAGAGTTTGGGTTTCACGCGTCTGTGATCCATTTTTAGTTAATTTTTGAGAAAGAGATGAGGTCTGCCTTCTCTCTCTTTTTGGCACTTGATTTCCCAGTTGTTCCTGCCCCATTGATTGGAAGATTCTCTTTTCTCCCTGAGCTGCCTTCACTCTGTGTCAAAGATCAGCGACTGCATCTATTTGAATCAATTTCTGGGCCCTCTTTGTGTTCCATGGATCTATTTGTTTATGGTTTGGTCAACGCCCCTGTCAGGGTCTCCGGGGCTTTGCAGCCGTCTCCTGTCGGGGGGCCTCCCCTTCCGACACTGCTCCCTCCCTCAGTGGCGTGCTGGCTCACCTGTCTGTCCTGCTTCTCCACAAACCTCTAGAATCAGGTTATCGATACTCACGAGATTTTTATTGGGATTGCGGATCCATGGATTAAGTTGAAAAGAGCTGACATCTAACAATATTGAGTCTTTCTATACATAAACAAGGACTATCGCTTTTTTAAATTCTTTGATTTCCCAGTGTACTTCTTTTCAGCCGCTCTGAGATAGATCTTGTACGTAATTTGTGGATTTGTGCCCAAGTTTTCCATTTGTTTGGATGCCAATGTAACTGTTATTGAAAAACATTAAAATTTCACTTGTTCATTTCAGGTATATAGGGAAGTAATTGGCTTTTGTATACTGCCTTATATCCTGCCACCTTGCTATTGGGTTTATTCATTCAAGATACTTTTATTGACTCTTTTTGGGTTTTCTACATAGATAATTGTGTTGACGGTGAATAAATACAGTTTTTTATTTCTTGCTTTCCGATTTGGATGCATTCTTGGCTCATTGCACTAGCTGGAGTGGACAGGGCAGCTGGCCTTGCCTTGGCCGTGACCTTGGTGGGAAAGCCCCTAGTTCTCCGTGTGAAGTAGGGCTTCTTGCAGATGTTCTCCCGTAGTGGAGGGAGTTCTCTAGTCCCACTTTCCCGAGAGATTTAACATCATGAGTGGATGTTAGATATTTCAAACATTTTTCTGCTTCTAACTGTATGATCCTGTGGTTATTCTTCTTTGTCCTGTTGATGGATGGATTCTGAATTCTGGGTCAACTCTGCATGCCTGTGATACGTGTCATGTGGTATATATAAGTTTTTTTAGACATTGTTGGATTCGACTTAATATCTGGGGGGGATTTTTCAATCTATTCTTGCTTTTATTTATTTATTTATTTGAGAGGCAGAGTTACAGACAGTGAGAGGGAGGGACAGAGAGAGAGGTCTTCCTTCCACTGGTTCATTCTCCAAATGTCCATGACAGCCGGAGCTGTGCCCATCCGAAGCCAGGAACTTCTTCCAGGTCTCCCACGCGGGTGCAGAGGCCCAAGGACTTGGGCCATCTTCTGCTTTCGCAGGCCACAATAGAGAGTTGGATTGGAAGAGGAGCAGCCGGGACTAGAACCAGCGTCCATATGGGATGCCAGCACCACAGCGCCAGCCCCTCCATCTGTGCCTATGACATACGTTGGTCTTCTCTCGTTTTCTCTTGGTCTGGATTTGGGCATTTCTCGCCTCACAGAATGATCGCTCCAGCTTCTGGGAGACGTAGTGGAGAACTGGCACGATGTCTTGCTTAAATCTTTGGTAGAAAAAATCACTGTTAAATTTGGGCTGAAAGGATTCTGTTTTGCAAAGTTGTTAATAGCTGATCAATCTCACGCACACACACGCAGATGGCCTACTTGTCGAGAGTCTTGGTGGACTGCGTATGTGGGATTTGCCCGTTGCATCTGGCTGCCCAGTGCTGGGCGTGTTATTCCCAGCATCCCTCTGTGTCCGTGGTGATGCGTCCTGTCTACGGCTGATGTTGGTACCTGTGTTCTCCCTCTCAGTTCCTTCGGGTAGGGTTTATTGGTTTTATTGGTCTTTTTAAAGAAGCGCCTTTTGACCCTGTTCATTTTCTCTTTGATTTCAGCGACTTCTGCTCTAACACTTGTCATTTCTTCTATTTTGCTAACTTTGTATAAAACTTGCTCTTGCTCATTTACCAACTTTTGACTTCTATCGGTTTTAGTAGACGCATTCAGTGGCGTGAACTTTCCTGTGAACACTGTGCTGCGCTCTGAGAAGCGCAAGGCTCCTGGGTTCATGTGGGACGTTAACCCCTCAATCACAGGTCAACGGCGCAACGAGCAAGAGACCCTCACCCAGCACCGGTACTTAGGGGGTGGGCAGGGGCCCTTAGTCCCCGGGGTGGGGGGGCCCTCCGAGGGGGGTTGTTGGGAGGATTTGTTATAAAGGCCTGAGTTGGGGGCAACCCTTCTCTGCTCTTTGCACGCCCGGCACCCTCTTTAGTCACCAATCCCGGGGCTGCCTGGCCGTGGGCTTGAACCTCCAACTCTGAGCTCCCTGAGTGTCTTCAATTGTTTGCGAGAATTTCATTGTGGTGAGGAGACACTCGGCCAAGCCCAGTCTAAGAGCCCATGAAAGGCATTCTTCATTTCCAACAGTGTTTCAAGTTTCTTAATTCTTCTATTTCTATTTCGGGGGCCCATATCACGTGTCTCCTTGCTTCCTGTGCACTCCTTAGTTCTCAGCCTACTAACCACAGTCACTTTGCATTTCGGCCTGGGATTTCCGCACGTGAGTCGGCTCTGGTGCTCGCTCAATGGCTTCACGTTTGTTTTGGTTTTGCCTCTGGAGCACCTGTGATTGGCAGCCGGGCACGCGGAACTGGTGCAACCAGACCTCAGTCCTGACTCCGACATGGGGTGGGGGAGGGGAGCAGTGCACTGGGCCTGCAGTGGGGGCTGGGAACATCACAGGAGCTCTCAGTCGCCTCCCCCTGAGCTCGACAGGGTGGCCAGAGTGGGCTGCAGCTGGGTGCCCCTGCCCAGGCCCACAAGGCCCTCACGCATCCGCAGTGGGTCAGCCTCTGCCCGCGCAGCTCTCCTTGGGAGGGGTCTTGTGGGGCAGGGCAGAGTGCTTTGGAAGATTCCACGTTATTCAGTCTCCCAAAACCTGGGGTCGTGAGCCTCAGCAGTCGGTCAGCTGCAGCTCCGGCTGCTGTGGAGGTCCCAGCTCCGTCAGCTTTTCTTCTGTGCCCGCCTGTCTGTCTCTACTTCTGTGCCCGCCCGTCTGTCTCTACTTCTGTGCCCGCCCGCCTGTCTCTACTTCTGTGCCCGCCTGTCTGTCTCTACTTCTGTGCCCGCCCGCCTGTCTCTACTTCTGTGCCCGCCCGTCTCTACTTCTGTGCCCGCCCGCCTGTCTCTACTTCTGTGCCCGCCTGTCTCTACTTCTGTGCCCGCCCGCCTGTCTCTACTTCTGTGCCCGCCTGTCTCTACTTCTGTGCCTGCCTGTCTGTCTCTACTTCTGTGCCCGCCCGCCTGTCTCTACTTCTGTGCCCGCCCGCCTGTCTCTGGGCCGCAGCCCCCTGCTCTGAG
The DNA here is from genome assembly GCA_015711505.1 of Sylvilagus bachmani. Lineage (NCBI taxonomy): Eukaryota > Metazoa > Chordata > Mammalia > Lagomorpha > Leporidae > Sylvilagus > Sylvilagus bachmani. Next base: position 83,788,489 of record CM027409.1, read on the forward strand.
GAATCTAAGGAGAGTCACTGGTTGCTCGGTTCGCTCCGTCGGGGTGGGGCGGGGCCTTCCCACAGCTGCACTCGTGGCACTGGAACACCGAACGTCGTCTCCGTCCTTTAGGCTCAGTTCTTGGATCTGCAGAAATGTGAGCAAGTGGGGTGGGGGTGGTGTGTGGGGGGAGGCAGGAAGCCGAGGTTAGAGAGGAAGGGGGCAGCAGGTGTGCTGTGCACGCCATGTTCCGGGAAGCGAGCCGGCGGCGCAGGCACAGCCTGCCGAGCGCTCCCTCCTGCAGGCCTGCACCGCCTCAGCCGGGTTGCCGTCCTCTACCCGGCTATGCCTTCAACCCCGGATATGCAGACTCACTGCCTGTGTGTATCTATGTGTGCATGTGTGTGTCTGTGTGGTGTGTTATGCATCTGCTTGTATCTGTGCATGTGTGTGCCTGTGTGTATCTATGTGCATGCATGTATCTGTGTGAGTGTGCATGTGTGTGCCTGTATCTGTGCATGAGTGTGTGCGTATGTGTGTGCCTTGCTCTCCAGACCCCGCCAGGTGTGAGGTGACCTCTGGCTTCCGCCAGGCTCCCGGGAGCTCAGCCTCCCCCAGCCGAGCATCACCGGGGTCGGTGGCTTGCTCCCTGGTGCACCTGCCTCTCACTGTGCTGATGTCACTCCACCCACTCCGTCCGTCCTTACAGAGCAGATGACACCTTGAATATTCTAGTGCTCCTATCCCCACTACAACCTAGGAGCTGTACCTCGGGGTCCAGATTTAGCGAGTGACAAAGAGAGGGGAGAGGCAGCTCCATTCGCAGCAGAGGAGGCAGGATGGCAGACGACAGCCGGGGATTGTGCTGACCCAGCACTGGTCCCGTCCTCTCAACACTCCTGGCTGGCTGGGAGCCCAGTGCAGGGGCCTCAGCCTAACCCTAACCCAGTCCTACCCGAAAGTGCCTGAGCTCGGACATGAGCCGACTCCCGGCTCTGCTTCCGGCACTAACTCCATGAACAGGGAATGGTTCTACAAACTCATTTCCATCAACAAGTCATGGGCTCTGAAGCCCAGCAGTGCTTTGAGGATGTCAGGAAAAATGCTACTTAGAGCTCACACTGTAAGTACAGAGACCTACCCCGGGTTCCTGAAGCCAGAGCCTCGCGCGCACTCCTGCTGGCATCTGTCTGCAGACAGGAGCTCGCCCAGTCTTTCCTCCCTGCTCCAGGAACACCCCGCTCCGCTCGGCTCACCCAGTGCCCACTGCCGACCGGGCACCGCTCACAGGATGCCCTCAAGACAGCTCTGATCTGGGGAAGGGGACAGGCTGGGGGATGAGCAGCACTCGACGCCTGGCCAAGCGGCTCTCCAGGGCCACCGTCAGGGCCTCAGTTATCGGCGGACCCAGCGCTCCTTCCTCCTCACAGCTACACAGCTGGGCCTGGCTGAGTGAGGTTTTCCTGGGGAGCCACTCAGGGGTAAGCTTGGCCCCCTGTTGGGTGGCTGACGCTTCTTCCTCCTCTCCACCCACTGTGGAGTGTCCCATGTCACCAGAGAACACGGCCCTAGGGCCAGAGGCGCTCAGGGTGGCTGGGCAGCTCCCAGGCCCTTGGTGGGGGTTGCGTGGGGACAGTCCTGCAGGGACAGGTGGGTCCAGGAGTTAGGCCGTGGTCTGCAGCTCCTGCGGTTACTGCAGCTGTGGGGCAGGGGCGAGGGCCCCTCAGCCCAGTCCCCGTAGGGCGCGGAACAGTCGTCACGTGCTGTGATGTGCACACGGTGGGGATGAGCAAGGGACCCGAAGCGCCGGGCCGTCTGGGTGACTTCTCACCTCGGCACAGCTGCGGTTCCTCGGGGCTCTGCTCTTGGGGCCCTAGAAATAGGGATGGTGATGCCGCATGGCCAGTGTCATGGCACGCTGCCCGGTGTAGAAGGAAGTGGGGCCCAGGGTCAAGAGGAGAACCTTGAGAGCTGACGCCTGTCAGGAGCATCGTGGGCGGGGCGGCAGGCCACGGGGCAGCTGCACCTGGGAGCGGCACGACTCGGTCTCTGCAGGTGGCGGAAGCTTCACCCAGGCTGCAAGAAGGGCCCTTACACACGCGCACTGGGCGACTCGAGACCGCTCTTACAGGTGCGCACTGGGCGACTCGGGACCGCTCTTACACACGCGCACTGGGCGACTCGAGACCGCTCTTACAGGTGCGCACTGGGCGACTCGGGCGTGTCACCCTCAGCCTCACGGTCACGTACAGAGCCAGAGAGGACAGGGAGAGAAGATGCCAGCACTCAGGGTACCACGGCCACGCCTCCACTGCCCCCCACACCCGTCTCTGATCCCCTCGTGAGGGGCTGGACGCGCCCCAGACCTGCGCGCGGCTGCGCCACTGTGGACATCTGGGCCTGGAAGCGCTGGACACGCCCTGGCTTCCCCACGGGCAGGTGTCGCCTAGGCAGTCTCGCTCTCCTGGGAAGCTGCCCTGTCCGAGCCTCACTCTCTTCCCGTGGCTTCGAGTCAGCACCTGTGAAACTGTGGAATCTGTGGAACCCACCACCCCTGCGCCTGGTCCGCCGGGAGCGCTGAGCACCCTGTGGGCGTGAGGGGCAGGGAGGGCAAGGAGGGGTGTTTGTCCTGCTGTCCCTGGGCTCGTCCTGGCGGAGCAGGTGTCCCAGGCCGAGGGTCCTGCCAAGGACCGCCCGAGGTCCAGACCGACTAGGACGGGAGGGCTCAGTGGGCTGCTTCCCTGTTGATGTCAGAATCCCGAGTGCATACACGTTCACTGACAGGCTGCAGTGGGAGGCGTCAGTTCTACCTTGGCTTCAGGCTCTTAGCTTGGTTAGCAAAGAAGTGGGGCGGTCCCTCCCCAGATGGCGGCTTCTTTGGCGAAGGAAGCCCCTCCCCACTGGGCACAAGCGGCAGGACGCCTCCGGCTGGGGCTCTTCATTTCCCATATTTGCATATTTTTTTCCACAGGCAGAATTAGACAGTGAGAGAGAGAGACAGAGAGAAAGGTCTTCCTTCCATTGGTTCACCCCCCAAATGGCTGCTATGGCTGGCGCTGCGCTGATCCGAAGCCAGGAGCAGGTGCTTCTCCTGGTCTCCCATGCAGGTGCAGGGCCCAAGCACTTGGGCCATCCTCCACTGCACTCCCGGGCCACAGCAGAGAGCTGGCCTGGAAGAGGGGCAACTGGGACAGAATCCGGTGCCTCGACCGGGATGAGAACCCGGGGTGTCGGTGCCGCAGGTGGAGGATTAGCCAAGTGAGCTACGTTGCAGGCCTTGCATTTTTTTTTAAGCTTTACTTATTTACTTGACAGTCGGAGTTAAACAGAGAGAGAGAGGCAGAGAAAGAGAGAGAGAGATCTTCCATCCACTGGTTCACTCCCCAATTGGCCACAACGGCCAGAGCTGGGCCAAACTGAAGCCAGGCGCTTTTTCCAGGTCTCCCACACGGGTGCAGGGGCCCAAGGACTTGGGCCATCTTCTACTGCTTTCCCAGGCCACGGCAGAGAGCTGGATCGGAAGTGGAGCAGCCGGCTCTGGAACTGCGCTCCTATGGATGCCGGCACTGCAGGCGGCACTGTGCCGGCTCTGCCACAGCACCGGCCCCCATATTTGCATTTTGGGTTTGGTTTCCCAGTGTGAGCTGAGACGGGCTTGGGGTTGCAGGGGAAGGTGGTTTGTCCTGGCGTGGGGACCTCCTTGTCCTAGAAACCACGGATTTGAAATGTGCTTTTCTTCTCTCGTGCTGACTGAGCTGAGTCTCCTGTCCACTATCCGAGCCCTCAGGCAGGGGGAGAGGACGCGGGGGAGCACGTTCCGAGTTCTCCAGGAAGGCTCCCCCCACCCCGATCTGCAGATTGGAACCCCTCAGGCTCAGTCCCCAGTGAAGCCAGGACAGTTGAGGCAGGGGACAGCCCGCGATGACCTCCATGAGGATGCTGGCCCCGGGACAGAAGGCACTAGGGGGTGGTGACGGTGACATGACCATGGTGACGGCAGGAATATTCCAGAAGCACGCGTGTGCACGTTTTTTCCTTCTAATTGTTTTCAGGATGCGTTTATTTATTTGAAAGGCAGAGTTACAGAGAAGAGAGCGGGAGAGAGAACTTCCACTCCAACGGCTGCAACTTCTAGGACTGGCCAAAGCCAGGAGCCAGGAGCTCCATCCGGATCTCCCGCACGAGTAGCAAGGGCCCAGGCATGGGGGCCATCTTCCGCTGCTTCTCCAGGCGCGTCAGCAGAGAGCTGGGGCAGAAGGGGAGCCGTCCCGCGCTCTCAGGATCCTGAAACGCTGGGTGAGGGGTCAGGGCCAAGTGTGCCAGCGGCGGACCCAGAGCTGGGCGGGTCCGGGTGTCCTGGGGCCTCAGGTCTGTCTCCTGCTCCCCCTGGGGCGCTGCCAGGCGGCTGCTGGGAGCTCCCGGGGCAGGAGACGGGGCCTCGTGGACCGCACAGGCCTTGGAAGGAACCCAGGGAGCCGAGCTGAGTGTGAGACCCAGGTCCCCGCAGAGGCTGACCACCGCCTGTGCAAATGCTGAAGCCCAGGAGCACTGAGGTTTTGTTAGACTTTGTAACATTTGCATCTACATAATAAGACACCTCAGGGGTGGGACCCAAGTCTTAACGTGAACCCCGTTTAGGCTTCATATGCATCTCACGCAGGTGCCTGAAGGTGATTTTACAAACGTCCGTCGCACCTGTGTTTTGACAACTTGTTACAGGGTGAGCACTGGAGGAGTCTGGACTTCGGGAGCCTGTCAGGTTTCAGAGTCTGTTTTAAAGATTGATTTATTTGAAATGGGGAGGAGAGAGAGGGAGGGAGGGAGAGAGAGGGAGAGAGAGAGGGAGAGAGAGAGAGAGAGAGAATCTGTTGGTTCAGTCTCTAAATGCCAGCAACAGCCAGGGCTGGGCCAGGCTGAAGTCAGGAGCCAAGAGCTCCACCGGGTGTCACTCATGGGTGGCAGGGACCCAAGGGCCCTCCCAGGGGTGTTAGCAGGGGGCTGGATCAGAAGCCTCGCAGCTGGGACCCCATGGGCTGTGTGTGCCCCGCGGGGTGGCTTAACGCCAGACCCCTGCCAGCCACAGAACCTGCTTCCCAAGAGCCTCGAGCTGTGTCTGGTGTGGGCTGAGAAGCAGGTGAGCGGGAGGAAGCGTGAGATGGGGTGAGGCCAGGTGGGCAAGGAGGCACCTTGGGCTGCTGGGGGCGGGCACAGGCGTGGGGTGGCGCTTCCCTCGGCCCCTGGGGTACACCTCTGCGGGTGTCCACATGAGTGAACTCTGTGTGTGAGGGCTGGGGGAGGTGCACACGGCACACACGTGTGCTTGCTGTGTACTGTCTCCATGGGTCGGGGGAGCTGCACGCAGGCTGGCCGCCTGCTTTCTCCAAGGTCACGTTCTCTACCTTGGCATCGTGGATAAAGCAGACAACACAGTGCGTTCTATACGTGAACATGCTTTTTGCTTTTAATAGATCTATTTTTAATTGACACATCTAATTGTAATATTCATGGGTTACTGTGTCATATTCCAATTGGCGGGTTCTTCAAAAAAAAAATCCATGGGAAATGCGTATATGTTAAGCTGTGCGTGGATCATTTTTTCCACCAGAGTAAACCTGCATCGTAATCGCATTTCCCCGTAAGCTTTCTGAAGGCCTCTCATACCCACGCACAGAGTGAGATCAGCACATCAGGACGTTGGTGCACCTGTCCCCTCTCTGACGTTCACCACTTCCTTGTGCTGTTTTGAAATACTGAGCTAAGGTCAAGTTCAGAGACACCGTCACAGCACGCAGCGCCCAGAGGGTGGCCGCCCGCCCTTCCCGGCTGGAGCTGTGCCTGTGGGAACGTGGCGCCCACCCTGGGTGTGTCTGTGTCCTGCACCTCATAGGGCGAGAGATGGAACACTCGTGGAGTCCATTCTCAGCGCTGAGTGTTCTTGACCCGCGTGGGAAGCCACTCGGAAAGACGGTGGTTGTGTGGGCCAGGTTGTGGGGCCTGGCATGGGGCCTTCCAAGTAGCCCCCGTGCCCTGATGAGCTCGATGGGCTGTGAGTGTCGACTGCGGCCCCGGAACCAGCCCTGTCAACCGCGTCACATGGAAGATAAGGGTTCAGCTCCACTTAATCTCCATGGGCTTGGGAAACGGTGTTTGCAGAAACTTTGCCACTGTTTTCTTTCTGAGAGAACATCCTTTATTTAATTCTTGTCACATGCAGGATTTGACTTGGACGGGCTGTGCCTGGCCCAGCGTGGTTTTCTTTGGAACCCATCTGAGCCACTTGGAGCCAGCCACGCTCTGATCGGGCTGAGAGCGTGCGGGCCTCCAGGTGGAGGTGGTGGCTGTGGGTGGCTGGGGTACCCAGCTTCCAGTCTATAAACCGCGGGGAGAAGCAGCGAGAGCAGAGGCAGGGATCCCGGGAAGCTGCCCCGGGGTCCGGCCAAACCTCCACGAGCCCCCCAGTACTCAGGAGGCGCTTCTGGCTTCATCGGGAAGAAATGGGTCGCAACTGTGTCTCACCGATCACGGAAACAGACAGAAGCCACTTGGAGGCCTCGTGAGCTGAAGACCTTCATAGGCAGGGAGACAGGGTTGCTTGGAGGAGGGCTGGCACCTGCTCCTGTTAGAGACAGCGCTGAGGGTCTGAGGGAGGAGGCGGAGAGCGCAGCTGGAAGTGGAGTGGGGGCCTCCTTTGGTGGTGTGCCCGTGACAGTCGCTCTGGTCCACACACACAAGGTGACCCTGCCTGTGCCTGCGTTTCCTGCTGAGGAAGTTGCCGTAGATAATCTGCGACTCGAACAGCTTCAGAAACGCGTGACCCGACTCCGTTCCAAGGTTCCGCAGCTTTGCACCAGTTTATCGGAAGAGGAGGAAGCCAGCAGGCGCAGCACCGCCCCCGGGGGAGGAGTGGCACCTGCCCACAGCAGGGGCGGGGCGGCCATGCCAGCGGTGTGAGTCCACTCGGGCCCTGCAGGGACAAGCCGCGCGGGCGGCTCGAGGGGGTCGGAGGGCACTGCTGGCCAAGCACCTGCTCTGGGGTCTCGGCCCCTCCCTGGGCTGCAGCCCTAGGAGCCAGCAACACCCCGGCCCCCCGCCCCGCCTACTGTGACAGCCCAATGAGCTCCACACTCTTGCAGGGGACAAAATCACTCTGCCGGGGGCCAGCCACCATGTCAACCGTTCCTCTCCATGGGTGAAAAACAGTTGAGCAAAAATTTGCATCCTGGGAAAAACCCTTTTGGGATGTTGCACACAGGCTCCTGTGGCCACAGTGACACCGGAGAGATGTGGCTGGACCGTGCATCGAGGCGTCCCACTCCCAGCCTCCCTCTGGGAGACGACTTCCAGGAGCTGGGGCTCCGATGCTCAGGGCTCTGGAACAAAACAATCAGGAGGAGGGGAAAAAGCCGGGAGGAACAAACATGTCCGGAGAGAGGCCCCGTGGACAGCGCATTTGCAGAACCGACGACTCGGTGCACGTGTGGGCCACCCCACACCCAGGGGGCTTGTGCTCCGGAATGTCCTGGAAGCATTTTCCACCACCATAGCACCTCTAGGCTGCTGCTGGGCTCTGAGGGTGCTGGCCAGGGTGCACCATGGAGGGGCCGTGTTCTCCCAGGGGGCACTGGGAGATGCCGTGGTCGCGTGTTTCAGAGGCCGAGCTTCTGAGCGGAAGACCTGCACAACTCTATGCGGTCCAGGACCACGGCCGTCGTCCCTTCCCGGGGCGTCTCCAGGATCTTTACTCCTGTTCTTGGGGCTGGCGGATGCTGCAGGCTTCCCTCCCCGGCCACCGAATCTCATCTCCTTGGATGCAAACTCCTTCCCATTGGCCAGGGACAAAGTCTGTTGGCCAAGGGGCACTGGGATGTGTTCACACACACCCCAGGGGCTGAGCGGGCCTCAGGACACAGGGCGCCAGGAGAGTCGGGGAGGCCCTCCCTGGGGACACCCAGGGCCACGGTGAGCCACTCTCCCCTGCCCGGGAGGAGTCTTGGAGCCGCTTGCTGGCCCAGGATAAGGCGCCCTGGAGAGGGTCTGGCCTCGCTGCCCCCGGGGGTCCCTCTCACAAATCTAAAGAGCAACACCAGGAACTCGCCACCCCTTCCCCACAACCCCGGCCCCAAGGCAGACCCAGACCCAGTGGTTTGGTCCTCAGCACCCGTGGCTGGGAGCCGTGACGCCATCAGCAGTGGGCTGGGAGAACGGAGACGATGCCCTGGCTGATTGGACGCTGCCTCACCTCCAGGAGGTCTCCGTGCCTGTCCAGTCCCCGTGGATGCTGTGTCTACCAGGAGCTGAGCCCGAGGGCCACGCATGCCACACAGCCCTTCCCAGGGGCAGCTGCGGGCAGGCGGGGCAGGGCAGGCGCGGGAGAAGGCGCTCAGACCAAAGGCAGAGCCAGCCTTGCTCCTGAGCCCGGGTGAGTTCTTAGCTTCCGTTTCAGCCACTGTGTCAACAGGAAAGTCTGCAGACCCCCAGTGTCGACCCCCACCGCCTGCAATGGTCCAGGGGTTGCACACTCGAGCGGGGCCGGGTGCTGGCCAGCCATGGAGACGGAGCGGAGAGTGTGGGCGGCTCCGAGCCTGGGAGGGGGACCAGAGCGACTGGTCCGGGACGGCGGCACCGCTGCCACCAGAGCGAGGATCTCGGCACCAGCGGGAGTGAGTAGCAGCTCTTCAACATCCTCCGCCAGCCGCACCAAAGCGTCCGGGATGGGGGGAGACCTGGCCAAGGACGGCGCTGTGGCTGGGCGGTCGGGCCGGTGCGGCCTGGGCTCCTGCGCCGAGGCCAGGCCCCCAGCTCACCCAGCTCCTCCGGCGCTGCCCGTCCCCGCCCGGGCCGTCTCTGCTTTGCTGTTTCACCCACTGGAGTATCTTGCGTGAGCTCCAGCCGCTCCACGCAGCTGGGGGAGGCTACTCAGTACAAATGGAATGAACCTGATTTTTTTTTCTGATCAAAGCCAAGCTCCTTTGAAGTTTAGCTATTTGATAGAAAGTGGCTTTTCTAACAAGCTGGTATATGAGTTAATAGGACATAAAGATATTTTATTAAACTGCACACCATTATTAATATTGCAGCTTTAACTTGAAAGAAATATGTAGAATGACACCGGAAATTAATTAGATTATTTCATCGCTCTCTCACACTACAAACTTTGACACACTTGTATGGATATATAGGTGCATTGATAAAAAGACACACAAAGACAAACAGAATTTTAATGAGTGGGGAGCTTTTATCTACTAACACTTTGTGACTTAATTTTTTCTGTTTATTCTGCCTATTGATTCCGGTTGAAACCTGCTGTTTTAATGTTGTTACTGATACTCTCTCTGGGCTTCTTCTAATTCTGGCGTTGATATTACCTTGATCGGATTTAGTTTATTTGAATTGCCTGTGGGTTTTGGTCTCGGGAGTTTTCCACTGCTTATACACATGCACAGATAAAACCTCTCTTTTCATCTCGAAATCCTTGAGAGACTCTGAAAGATGCAGCCGTTTGCTGAGAACATTAAAAAGCAAGAGGCAGCAATCAAAGGAATCCACTTCTCTCCCAGTTCCTCCAGTGCTTCCTCCTTGTGCTCCCCGCGCGCCAACACCCACCGCCTGTTAATCTCCAGTGCTCCGTCCGCGTCTGCACACCGCGAGGAGGGACTTTGTCATGGCTCCCTGAGTGGTTCTCGCTGGGTCAGGCTCTGCCCTGGAAGTGAGTGATCCTGTGGGAGGAGCCCCGCGCCCGGTGCTTCTGCTGAGCGCCCGTGCGTCCTCACCAGGGCGGGCGTCAGGTGCGCATGGCTTGCACCGCGTGAGGCTGCCTCAGCCAGCAAATCTAGAAAATCTAGAAGGTTCACCGCTTCAGTGCTACGTGACTGCCCGCCTCCCACGGTGGCCTGGGAGTGTCCAGTCGCTGCAGGACGGAGACGGCACGGGCGAGATTGGAGGTGAGGTTGAGTTGCGCTTGGCACAACTGAAGCAAAGAGCCTCCTGGCTTAAACAGGCTCATCAGAAATGCCAGTTCCGGCGGAGAGAGGCGTGCGGCTGACGGCCACTGCGGCGGCCACCGACGGCCCTAACCTCTCGGTGGCTTTAGCGCCCGGCCCCCTAGGTTTCCGGGCGCCTCTGTCATTCCTGGGGTCTGCTGTGTTATTTCAGAAGACCGGCTCTCCCTCCTCCCCCCACTTCCACCCTATGTTAAAAAATATTTTTAATTTAATTTTTTTAGTATTTGTCCTAAACAATATTGAAAATGGAAACTTAAAATGCTCAAGTCCCTGGACTAAGCTATGCTGCCAGGGAGGGATCACTGGTGACTTCTTTTTTTAAAAGATGTATTTGTTTATTTGAAAGGCAGAGTTACAGAGAGGCAGAGAGAGAGAGAGGTCTTCATCCACTGGTTCACTCCCTCAAATGGCCACAATGGCCAGAGCTGCACCAATCCAAAGCCAGGAGCCAGGAGTTTCTTCCAGCTCTCCCACGTGGGTGCAGGGGCCCAAGCACTTGGGTCATCTTCTACTGCTTTCCCAGGCCACAGCAGAGAGCTGGATCGGAAGTGGAGCAGCCAGGACTTGAACTGGCGCCCATATGGGATGCCGACACTGCAGGCAGCAGCTTTAACCCCTATTCCACATTCCCCTATCCTTATAGTTCTCAAGTCCTCGATCAGTTTCTTCCGTGGGTGACAACTGTGACTTTGTCATCCAGGCTTCTGCCCCAGAGGTGCAGAGGGAAACAGAGGAGCCTCTCTTGGCCCTGGAAGGAAGCTGCGTGCATTGTGGGACTGCGGGGGGGGGGGAGCAGGGGGCCTCCCCCTGCGGCCCCCGCTGGGTGTGTGCTGAGTGACTGCTGCTCTCTCCAGGCTGCTGGGAACAACCTGGCTCCATCCACCGCGCCGTGAGCCAGTCGCTGGCCTTTGCGGCCAGAGCCCTGCCTGCATCGCTGGGACCCCCGGGACCCTCATTCATGGGGAGGCTGCATCAGGGAGGTGGCTCGGTCCGCACTGCATCCTACAGAGAAATCCTGCTCTCACCGGGTGCAAAGCGGGGACCCAACTTGTCCGGGGGGCGGCGCTCCCCAGACTGATCAGGACCCCGTGTTCTCGCAAAGGCAGTAAGCACAGAACTCCCCGGGTGAGTCCCTGGGCATCTGGGGCCCGCTTGGTCGGTGCCGCCCTGGGGGCCGTGGGGCGCAGGCAGCCCGGGCCCCGCGCCACGCGGCCTGCGCGCCCGTGCGTCCCGCTGGCTCACGGTGGCCTTGGCTGCTCGCAGCTGGGCTGATGCCAGCAGAGACGCCTGACACAGGTGCCTCGCGCCCTCAGGCTGGGCCCGGGATACACGTGGGTAAATCCCAAGTAACTGAGTTCTTACACATTCACGTTTTAAGAGTTCTTTAAACCCAATTTCTTACCTGTGTGGAAGCCGTCCTTTGAAAGCCACCTTGACTTACGTTCTCATTAAGGCTAACACCGGCTCCGGGTGCAGCACCCGGGGATCCGTCCTGAACGTGGGAAGTGGACAGATCCTCCAGGCCTGAGCTGGGTTTGCTGTAATGGCCTCAGGCTCGGGGCGGCTGTGTGGTTTGCCAGAACCGCAAAGCCATGATCACCCTCTGCAGAAAGATTAGCAGCACCGGCTAATTCCTCACCTGGAGAAACTGAGCAAGTCGTGGCTGGCTGCAGAGCTAAACAGAAACGCAGTTCAAGGAAGAGCGAGCTGGTCACCAGGGCACTGGAGGGGAGCTGGGGGCGTGCGGCAGGGAGCCGTCCCCGGGCGCTCAACCCTGCATCTTCCTCTCGTCACAGGGCGGTGAGAGCCTCTTTTCCCAAAATCCTGGCCGAGTGTGGTGTGCAGGACGCCCAGTGTTCAACCACGGCCACCACACTGACATCAGCCTTGGCCGGGCTGGATCTGTCGAGGGAGAATGCAGTGCAGACCTGCACAGGTGATGGGGGATTGTGAAGGGACACGACGCCGTCCGGTCTCCCCACCGTCGGTGCAGGAGGGCTCGTCCCGGACTTCTCAGCAGGCTACGGCTCGCTCAGGTTGCTGACAATGGGGATGCCGTATGAATTACCTTTCTACATCATCTAGAGTCTTTTCTCGAACCAAGCACATTATATGAGGAGTCTTCAAAAAGTTCAAGGAAAATGTGCATTATGAAAAAATAATGTGTTGTTTTAAACCAAAGGCACAACCCAAACAGAACTGATGACCATAGCTGCAAAGTCCTCAATAAAACGTTGAAAGATCATTGTCACGATCAAGTGGGACTTATCCCAGGGATGCCAATGGTTCAACATCCACAGAATGAAAAACAAAACTGTGTAATCGCGTCAGCTGCAGACACAGCACTGGTGAGATCCAACGTCCCCTCGTGATTAAAAGCTCCCCGTATCTTCACCATGGAAGAAACGGTTCCCAAAACACTAAAGGCCACGATGGACCCACAGCTAGTGCTGTGCCGAACGTGGGAAAACCACAAGTGTTTCCTCTCGGAGCTAGAACGAGATGAGCAAGTCCACGTTCACCACCCGTGTTCAGTGTGGAGCTGGAACCTGACATGCAAGTCCACGTTCACCACCCGTGATCCATGTGGAGCTGGAACCTGACACGCAAGTCCACGTTCACCACCCGTGATCCATGTGGAGCTGGAACCTGACATGCAAGTCCACGTTCACCACCCGTGTTCGATGCGGTGTTGAGAGGACCAGCGAGAGCAGGAAGAGGCATCCCGCTGGAGAGGAGACTTTCACGTTCAGGGAGACGTCGTGCGTGGGAAACCTGAGCAACTCCACTGTCAGCTGTCAGAGCTAAGAGACCGACCCAGTGATGCTGTGAGGTACAAAACCAACAACCAGAGTGCTGGCTTCTCTGTGTATCGGCAGTGATCTAATGAAAGGAGCTAAAGAAGGAAGTCCCATTCACAACAACGACCTGGAAATACAACATTTAGGAATGCGTTTAACCAAGGTAGTGTAAGGCTCTACAATGGGGATTACAAATCCCTGATGAAAGAAGTTACAGAAGACGCCTAAAAATGGGAAAGATATCCCATGTTCATGGATTGGAAGACTTAATATTGCTAAAATCTCCATACTATAAAAATCAATCTATAGTTTCAATGCAATGGCCATCAAATTACCAATGACATTGTTCACAGAATTAGAAAAGCAATTTACAAATTCGTAAGGAATCGTGAAAGACCCAGAATAGCCAAAGGGTCCTGAGCTAAAAAAAATAAATAAAAGCTGGAGAGATCACAATACCTGATCTCAGAGCATATTACAAAGCTACAGTAATTAAAACAGCATGGTACACATAGCACATAGATCAATGGAACAAAATATAAAACCCAGTAATTAATCCATATACATACAGTAACTGATTTTTGACAAGAATATACACAGAAGAAAGGATTGTCTTTTCAATAAATGGCGCTGGCAAAACTGGACAGAAATATGTAAAATTAAATCAGATTGCTTATTCCTCATCATATACAAAATTAAACTCAAGATGCATCGACACCTAAACGTAAGAACTGACACCATGAGACTGATAGAAAAACACGTCGTGGAGATACTCCAAGATGTTGGTGTAGGCAATGACTTTTCTGATAAAACCGTACAACTGTAGGCAAGAAAAGCAAAACCAGACAAGAGGAAGCATCGAGCAGTGACCACATCAGGCAGGAGGGGGTGAAATGCTGCACGGGATTTGCTATCCAGATGCATCAGCAACTCAAAAACCTCTGCAAAAGCAACCGCGCTAGCTGAGACAGGCCACGGACCTGCTCAGATCTCCAAAGACGGAACACTCATGCCGACACATACAGGAAAACCGTCCTCGGGATGCCAGCCAGCAGGAGAAAGCACATCACAGTGCTAGCCCCACACCCGTCAGGACGGCTGTTGTCAGACAGGCAGGAAGGAAGGGCTGCGGCGAGGCCGAGGGGAGGGGAACGCTCACGGTACGGACACAGCCGGAGATTTCTTGAAAACCCAGCGACAGGACCACTGCTTGTAAATCCAAACGATGTGAATCATCGCTTCAAAGGGACGTCTGCTCCGCCATGTTTACCACCGCGCCGTTCACAATAACCAGGAAGCGGAGCCAACCCAGGCGCCCGCCGTCGGGTGAACACATGGTGCACACGCGACGGAACACGGTTCAGCCATGAAGGTGGATGCAGTTCTGGCGTCCGCAGCAGGACGGGCGGAACCGGAGCTTATCCTGCTGAGTGAAATCAACCAGACACAGAAACCCGCGCAGTGCGTGGCCTCCCTCATCCGCGGAAGCTACAAGACCTCAATCTGAACATAGTGATCACCAGAGGCTTAGAGCGGTGGGCGGAGGGCAGAGGGGGCGTGAATGATGGGTTCCAAATCGAGTCAGGGGAAAGGCCCAAACCCCTGGTGCCACACAGCCTGGTGGAGGGACTGGTGCACAGGGAGCGGCGATGCGCTGTCTGAGCCCCGGGTCTCCGATCAGGAGGCAGCAGCAGAGCAGAGGGAACGTTGATTGGCAGAGGGAACATTGATTGGCAGAGGGAACGTTGATTGGCAGAGGGAACGTTGATTGGCATGGTTTGATCGCACACATTGTTCCGTGCACTGTCACACCATTCATAAGTATGTACAAGTGTGTGACTAAAATTTAAAAAGTTGAAGCACTATGGATTTAAGAAGGTTTCGCACTAGGCTTCTTTAAATTCAGCTTTTCCCACAGACTGTTGGGAGGCCCCTTGTCTGCACAGGGATGTGGGTGAATCACACAGCAACTGGACTGGGACCTTTCGCCCGACTCAGTGCAGGGCGCACACGGCCAGGGTCGCGGCGGGGCCGGCTCTCCTGCGAGGAGCGCAAGGGGCGTTGCCTGTTTCACTCGGGTGTTGGGTCAGGGTCACGGACGCCGTTTCCGCTGGTGAGAAGGCACAAGATTCCTGGTTTTATATATAAATAGAGAGACGCATAAATAAGTCTATATGTACGACAGGTATTCTGTGCCTACGTAAAGGGTCTGAGAGCTGCACTTCTTAGGGATCTCACTGAATGGCGTGTGCCAACGTCAGCGCCGGGTGTTTGTACACATGCTTGTAGAACCCACGCATTCCTCCAGTAGGACATGCAGACTACACTGATGCTGTGTCTCAGGAGAGCCCAGCCCTGACTAACAGCTGAGGAAGCTGGGTTCCTGCCCAGACTCGGATCCCAGGGGCGATCCCTCCAGGCCCGCCTCCTCGTCGAGAGAAATCGGGCAGAATCTGGAGCGCCCAGGGTAGGTTCTAGAGCATCCACAATGATACATGGAGTTTTCTAGAAACGTCGCTGAGTTAGAGCCGTTTCCCAAGGACGTCAGCACTGACTGGGTGCCCCCTTGCTGCTTTGAGATACAAATAAGCCGTTATTCCAATGTACGGAGAGCTTCTGTCTGAAAATCTTTGATATTAATAATCTATCACTGGGGCCGGCGCTGTGGCGTAGCAGGTAAAGCCACAGCCTGCAGTGCCAGCATCCCATACGGGCACCAGTTCGAGTCCTGGCTGCTCCACTTCCGATCCAGCTCTGTGCTGTGGCCTGGGGAAGCATGGACGGTGGCCCCAGTGCATGGCCCTGCACCCATGTGCAGACGCAGCTGCAGCTCCAGGTTCCTGGCTTGGGCCTGACCCGGCCAGTGGCGAATGAGCAAGTGGATGGAAGCGCTCTCTCTGTCACTCTGCCTTTCCAATAAATAAGTGAATCTTTGAGAAGCCTTCACTGGACACACTGGGTATTGGTCACTGCCATTTGACAGCCGAGGATACCAGGGTGGTAGGAGGCGGTGGCTTGACGGGGGCCTGGGAGGGAGCAGGTGGTGGAGCCCTTCCCCCGCCCATGTGCGCGGACTCGGCGCCCCCTCCCGACACGCGGTCCCGGAAGGGGCGGCCGGCCTGTTCTGGCTTTGCAGTCTCCCCTCTGAGGCACAGGGGGTCTTGTCCCCGCGCATTCAGTGACAGCTCACTGTGTCCCCCGGAGACAAACAGAAAGCAAGGGCAGAAGCCAGGCAGTGCATTTTGAGCACAGCACTGAGTTCTGGTGGCGCTGTGCTTGGTGGACAAAGCGCTGGCTGGCTGTGGCCTGCGCCCTCTGCACACGGACACCCAGACTGGGGCTTGACCAGCAGGAAGCAGCTGCCTCACAGCTGTGGACGCTGGAGGTCCGGGGCCAAGATGTGGGCGGCGGTGATTCCTTCTCCACTGGGCTTGTGGCCTCTGCGTCTTCCCCCCGCGAGTCTGTGTCCCGTGGAGTCAGGGCTCCCCTAATGACCTCACTAAGCCTCAGTCGTCTCTCTCCGGGCACCACCTCCAGTCCTGTTCCGAGCTCCTGGGGCTTAGAAAGTGGGTGCATGGACTTTGTAGGGGCCACAGCTCCGCCTGGGACCGAGCACACAGGACGAGGCTCGCCAGCGTCTGCTTCTACGGCTCCCCCAGCGCCACCCTGGGAGGAAGACGCTACGCTTGCTGCCTGGGCGCAGCTTTGGCTAAAGCACAGTGGTGTGTATTCAACCACACGCTGTGTAGACTCGCTGGCATCCGAGCTCCCACAGCAGTGATGTGTTGGCCACACCCGGGCACCGGCACACGGGCCACAGTCCCGCTGCCGGCTCTCCCAGGCCTCTGCCCCATGGGCCCGGCCATGCCCACCCACGGGCACTCTCCTTCCTCCAGCACCGCTCGGCACTCTGGCGAGCGGCAAGGCAGCTGCTGGCGTGAGCGGAGCATGAGGATGAAGCTGCCTCTCCGAGCCCATGAAACGGCTCAGCCGTGTTTCCCGGCAGGGGCCAGATTTCAACTTGGGAGCAAAGCGAGTCTTCTGTCCTTGATGGATGTCTTGAGAATAAATCCTTTGAGGGAAAGATGCTGGTGATGTACGACAGCAAGAGGAGGCCCGGCCCCCCGGGCTGGGACGCAGCCTCCTCGTGGTGGGGGGAGTGGAGAGAAACAGCCCACAGGCGTGTCTCGGGCGCCCCGGCTCAGTGGTACCCATCCAATACCATGCCAGCCGCGGCGGGGAATGCAAACCAGCGACGCCCGTCTCAACGTCACGCACAGTCTCTCGGGGAAACCAGGCAGACACAGCGCCCTGAGAGCATCGTGTGGGACGTGTGTGCACGACGCTGGCTCTTGAAGAGGCTTCAGGAGAGAGTGGCCTCTTGGGAGATGACACCAGGAGGACAGAGCGAGCATGAGCTGGGCTGGGCAGGGAGGACGTGGCCCGGCCGGCGCTGCCGCATGAGGACCAGCGTGGAGGCTCCCCACCGTGGGGTCAGCACTCCCTGGGGGGCCTGGCTGACTCTGCCGTCACGGAGGACGTCGCCTTGGCTCTCTGAGCACCGCTGCCCGATGGTTTGCTTGCTCAGGGCTCCTTTAAATGGATAAATAGCACTTGCACATAATTATCACCTAGAACATGTTTGGAAATATGTAGACATTGTGAGTTCCAAGGATGAGCTAATTAGTGCATGTGTCACCTCGCACACTTACCACTTTTTGTGGTGTGAGGGTGTGTAACATCTACTCAGCAGTTTTATGAGGCCGTATTATTAACTCCAGCCATCACGCCGGGCGATCACTCTCGTAGACGTACGCCTTCGGTGTAGCTGACCTCGGAAGGCTTTGGCCAGTGGCGGTGCCTCTCCGACATCAACCCCTGATTCTGAAAGCACCATTGGAGCCTCTGCCGGAATGACTTCGGTTATCTTGGTCTCACGTGGAAGTGAGGTCACGCAGCTTGTTTGCTCGAGCCCTCCCAGTTAGTCCAGGCTCTGACAGGATCCGCCCTGTGGAAGCCCTGCAGGGCTCCGTTGTATGCAGACCGCCTCTGCTCTCCATCCCCTCGCGAGCTGGCGGCGCCGAGGCTGAGTCCCTGTCGGGAATCGTGCTGCACGGCTGCTGTGAGGCTGGGTGTGCAGCTGGCTCTTCAACACTGACTTCTTTTTTTTAAAAAATTATTCATTTATTTGAAAGTCAGAATTACACACAGAGAGAAGGAGAAGCACAGAGAGAGCCAGAGAAAGAGGGAGGGAGAGAGAGAGAGAGGTCTTCTATCCGCTGGTTCACTCCTAAATTTGCCACAATGGCCAGAGCTGCACCGAAGCCAGGAGCCAGGAGCTTCTTCCGGGTCTCCCACATGGGTGCAGGGGCCCAAGCACTTGGGACATCCTCCACTGCTTTCCCAGGCCACAGCAGAGAGCTGGATTGGAAGTGGAGCAGTCGGGTCTCGAACTAGTGCCCATGTGGGGTGCTGGTACTGTAGGTGGTGGCTTTACCTGCTACACCACAGCGCTGTCCCCAGCACACTGATTTCAATTCCTCTGTGTAATCCCCCTGGTAGGATTGCCGTCATACAAATTCTGGTTTTGCCTCTGTGAGGCCCCCCCACTCGGGCAGTGCAGCCCCGCAGGAGAGGCTGTGGCGGCACACGGCTTGTGTCCCCGCGGTGCCTTGTGCAGGACACCTACTGGATTCCAGTCCTGCGACTGCCCGTGGTCGGCTGCTGGGTCTCGCATTTTTTCCTCAAAGCCTTGATTTCTGACGCCGCGTGCTGTGTGCGATCGCCTCTCCTCTCGGCACCGCCAGTGCTGTTTCTGGAGGAAGCCTTCAACGCGTCCGTTTCTCAGCCTGGGAACGCACTGGGTCTGCTTTAGGGAAGGGACGGAAGGACAGAGGCAGCCGAGCAAGCAGACCAGGGGCCGGGGCGGGACGCTGCGTGCGGGGCTCTAAGCGCGATTCTCAGGAGACTCCGTCTCCCTCCGGGCCTCCTCTCCACCTGTCCGTCCTCCAGACCCCTCTGAACACCTGCCCCTCCAGACTGGCCTCAGACGCGCTGAGCCTCCAGCGGCGTGATGGGTCAGACCAGGGCCCTGGCCATTGCCCGGCCGCCAAGGAAGACGCTCCTGGCTCCTGGCTTCGGATCGGCTCAGCTCTGGCCGTTGCGGTCATTTGGGGAGTGAGCCCGTGGAATGGAAGTTCTCTCTCTCTGATTCTACCTCTCTCTGTAACTCTGTCTTTCAAAAAAAAAAAAAAAGAAAAGAAAGAGGGGTGCTGTGGCTCCCCCAGTCATGGGGCCTGGGGGACGGTGGTAAAGCTCTGGACCCGTGCAGTTACACACGTCATGGGTCTCCTTCACACACCGCCTGTGTCGGGTCACCAGCCCCTGCTTCCTGGGCTCCCTCTGAGCTCGCGGCGGGGACACGGGTCCAGCTGAGGCATCTCGGCCCCCGCATGGAGCCGCAGAGTGACAAGAGCTTGTGTCATCGGGGTTGACGGAGTCCAACTCGGCCTGAGATTGTTACTTTTTGAAAAGGCAAAAATACAACTGGAGCCCTACTGTGTGCTTTGTGAATGGGCGCTGTGCAGCCCTTACTTCGTACATAACCAAAATGCTGGGCTCAGCAGGACAAAACCAGAGGAAGCTGGCGAACCAGCAGCTGCTCCTCCCCAAGGGTGTGCACGTGTGGGTCCATGTGTGTGCATACATGCACGGGCGTGCACGTGTTGTATATGTGTGCATATACGTTTGTGGGTATGTGTGTATGCAGGTATGTGGGTGTGTGCACACATGTTGTGTGTATACACGGGTGCATGCATGCTTGTGTGTGCACACATGTCTGTGGGTGTGTGTGCATACATCAGCAATCATGCATCATGTGTGTGTATGCACGTGTGTGCCTGCTTGTTTGTGGGTGTGTGTGTGTACATGCATGGGCATGCACGCAATGTGTGTGCACACACAATTGTGGGTGTGTGTATGTGTGTACACACATATATGTGGGCACACACACATGTGTGTGTACGCATGTGCGTGCATGCTTGTGTGCATACACATTTGTGGGTATGTGTGTATGCATGTGTGTACACACATATATGTGGGTACACACATGTTGTTTGTGTACTCATGTGCGTGCATGCTTGTGTGCATACACATTTGTGGGTGTGTGTACATGCATGGACAATCATGCATTGTGTGTGTGTATGCACGTGTGTGCCTGCGTGTTTGTGGGGGTGTGTCATGCTGAGTTAGTAGCAATCTCTAAGCTGACCTCTGACCTTGCAGGTGCATACCTTAGAACCATCGTGACAGAGGGAGGAGTCAGCAAATCTGCTCCCCGCGGTTCTCCTCCGCACACAGCAACATCCCACTAAGAGCCCGGCGCTAAGCTCCTATGTATGGAGATTGCGTAAGGAGAAGACAGCGTGGCCGATGCCTGGGGTGACGGGGAGCTGGAGCGCCCCACTGTGGGGCACTGCTGGTCTCCCCGAGGCCACTCGGGGTTCTCAGGCAGCCGTGGAGACCAAGGCATTCGCTGCCACCCAGGAGCCGCACAGGGCCCGACTCCCCTGCTCCTCCGCCCTCTCCCCAGGCCAAGTGCCGACACTTGCTCACCGTTTTGCTTTTCACAGATTTTGCCTTCGTGTGTTTGTGATGATGAAGTTAGAGTCAGGGGCTCCTCTGTGGGTACCGGTCACTGCTCCACGTGGAATCCACGGAACAGCTGCCTTCACGATCAGAATTGTGCCCCAAAGCAGCCGACCGCTGCCTGGTTGCTTCACACAACACAGGGAGCTGCCCACGGTCAGCTGGCTGGGGCCTGGCAGGACTGGACCCAGGAGGTCCTTTCGAAGGACCAGTGATGCTGCACACGCTGGGCTGTGTGCAGGACTCTGCTGAGCCGCAGCGTGCGGCCCCGGGCCGGCCGCCAGTTCCTGCGAGACAGGCGAGGAGCCAGCTTGGCAGCACGTGGAAGGCTGCGCAGTGCCCCCGGCTCGGATCATGGTGACTGCAGCGCGCAGGTTAAGCCGACGCCTGCAACGTCGGCCTCCCGAGATCCCCAGTTGGAGTTCCGGCTGCTCCGCTTCCCATCCAGCTCCTGCTAATACACCCAAGAAGGCAGCAGAAAATGACCCAAGTGTCTGGGCCCTGCACCCACGTGGGAGACCCCGACGAAGCCCCCGGCTCCTGGCCTCTGATCAGCTCAGCTACTGCCATTTCGGACGTTTGGGGAGTGAACCAGCGGATGGAGTCTCTCCCCCCTGCTCTTTCTCTTTCTCCCTCTCTCTCTCTCTCCCTCTCCCCCCCTTCCCCGCTCCCTCTTTCTCTCCCCCCTCTCTCCCTCTCTCTCCCTCTCCCTCTTTCTCCCCCCTCTCTTCCTCTCTCTCTCTCTCCCTCTCCCTCTTTCTCCCCCCTCTCTTCCTCTCTCTCTCTCTCCCTCTCCTTCTCTCTCTCTCCCTCCCTCTCCCTCTCTCTCTCTTCCCCTCTCCCTCTTTCTCCCCCCGCTCTTCCTCTCTTCATCTCTCTCCCTCTCTCCCTCTCCCACTCTCCCTCTCCCTCCCCTTCTCTCCCTCTCTCTCTCTCCCTCTCCCTCTCTCTCTCTCTCTCTCCCCCCCTCCCTCTCTCTCTCTCCCCCTCTCCCTCTCTCACTCTGTGACTCTACCTTGCAAATCTTTTAAAAGGCTGCAGTGACGGGGCAGTGCAGACACAAACCTGGCGTCTTCCCCAGTGTTACGTGACTCGGCCAAAAGGTCACCTGGCCCCAGCGCAAGCCCCTGGCTCGTCGGCCGCGTCCTCACGGTGAGCTCCTGGGCCCAGCTCCTGGGCCCGGCAGCAGCCAAGGGTCGGGGTCATCTCTCTCTGGGGACAGGAGCTCCTTGTAGCCACCTGGGCCCCCGCACGCCTGGGAAGTGTTCACAAATGTGATTGCGGGAGCAACCTTGGACCTGTGACCCTCGGGTAAAGATTCAGGGACAACACGCGAGGGAAACGCCTGGGCTGCTGGTCTACCGAGGGGCGGGGGGACGGCTCGGCCTTGAGCAGAGAGGCCCCTGCCCCCCACCCCCCCGCGCCTGCGCTTCGGTGCTGGAAGGCAGGGAATGGCGCCGGGGGAGGGGGTCCCGCAATGCGCAGCCTGAACGGCCAAGGTGGCCGAGGCTTCGAGCAGCCACTGCACACGTCTCGGAGGGATTGGGTGCTATGCCCTGCCACGGCTCCTACGCGCGGGCACTCTGCTGCCACGGTGTCCACCAGCTGCCATTTCGCAATCCTGTCACCTGGCCGAGGGCCTCTCTGTTAGTGCTGGAGGTTGCTAGGCCACGCGTAGTCTCTGACGCCCCTCCCACAGCCGCGAGGCTAATCTGGATCCAGGGAGGAACCCCGCGCTGATCTCTCCGTGGTCCTTCGTGGGCTCTGTGCTGCGAGGGGCCCGTGGTACAGGCTGGCTTCTCCACTCGGGCCAGGGACCCTCAGACTCGCCCACCAGCTCCAGGACGGTGCCGTTGCCACTCAAGAACATCCCACGGCGGTACCTTTTAAGCGTGCGTTAGACGTGTGAGCAGCGGATCACGTCCCTCAGAACTCACGACGAAGCGTGGATTGTTCCACGGGCCTCTCCCGTTCCATCTATGTTCTACCCCCGTCCGCACGGCGAGAGCAGCAGCATGATGTGGCTCCGAGACTGGGTGGGTGTGGGTGTCCGCCTCTGTCGCACACACCCAGCCCCAGCCGTGTCCAAGGCATAGACTTTCAGAATTCACGCCTTCGTGCCCCAGGGTATATGCTGAGAGCTTTTTAAAAAATCTCTATTATTCTTGTACACGGCAGAAAATGAGAAGCGGAAACGGAGCAGAGCAGGGCTGTGGCTTCACCCAGCACCGAGCCAGCACACACGCCTAGGAAGAGCAGAGTTTGCTTCAAAATCAAAGACCCCTTGAAGGGGACACAGTGGGGAGAGCGCGGGGCCGTGGTCTCCGGGGCCTGGCCTCACCATGGGAACCGAGGCCCCGTGAGTGGGTCCTGTGCCTCCGGACCCCAGGAGGCACCCAGCCGGCCGGCGCTGTGAGCAGGAGAGAGCCGGGTGCAGAGCGGGCTATGCTTGCAGGAGCCCAGTTTCTGCAGCCCACAGTGGACGGGGCGATTTCTAGAAGCAGCCCTCGGACACCAAGACAA